>VWZO01020573.1:0-12646 GCA_013396975.1 Bucco capensis | reverse complement strand
TTTACAACTGCGCAGGTGCGGGGTTTCGTTTCTCTCTTCCTTATTAGCTTCTCCCGGCTCCTCCCGGTGAATTCCTTTCGTGGGCGAAGAAGGAGGAGTGAAATAGTTCAACCACTGAGTCTTTTCTTTTAAAGAAACAGTGTCCACATCCAAACTCAAAAGTTCAAAAGGGAACATGACGTACACTCTTAAATTTTAATCACTCCAGGACACAAGTGCAATAAATTGTGATAGCGTTTAAGTACATCTTACAATGATACATGTTGCAAGAAACGGCTAAATCTGATTTTCTGCTTTCTTTCATGCTAATAATCATTTGAAATCAGGCACTGCTGATAACATTTGGAAATTACCAAACTTCCTAATTTCAAATTATTATTTGTTTTTGAAATTTGGTATAGTTTGTTGACTCTTCTGGCATTTAGGACAACATTGCAGGTCAATGGCAAAGTACTTCGATAAATAATGAAGCTAGCAGAATTATTTGTGAAGCTGTTACTTGCTCCACTTTCTGACATGGCACATACTGATTGCAACGATTTTTAAATTGATTCATCTTTTTAGAAAATGACAATGGAGTTAAATATTCTTTTCCTGTTGATGGTCAACCCCAAGGGAGGCAATGAGACAAGTGGTAGAAAATTATTTCTCCAGCCTCTATGTCTTGATTTCCTTTAACTATGTGTCACATAGCAATTCTTGTGTTTGCTTCAAGTACTTTGAATTACAGTATTTGCTTGGCACATTTTGGAACGCCTGAATTTAGACACAATCTTGCTCTAATCATATTAGTTTATTTGATTTTTTATTTTTTTAAACTTGCTTGAGGAACAGAAGTCGTAGCCATCTAAATATCTCTTGTGCATCCAGTAAGTGAAAAACTAGATAATATTCTCAAATATTGTTCCAGCTATTGCTCATGAAGCTTTTTAATGTCAGTGCATATTGTGTTAACTATGGCTATAAATAAAATAAAATAAAAAATATTACTTATAAATAAAATACAAAAAAAATTGTTCTAATCAGCAGAATTTAAAAGGAATTTTATAACTCTCCATTTGTCTACTTCTATGTGACTTCACCTTTTTTCCCCACAGTCTGCTCTTTTTTGTTGTTGGTCGGGATTTTTTTTCTTGTTCTTTGTCTGCTTCCTCCCTCCCACTTTCTTTTTGGTCCAAGTTGCTTGGCAGCAGGAGAATTGCTGTGCTTTTGTGCCTTCTGCATTTTTGCCACTCCCTTTAATGGGACTATATTGGCTTTCTCCCTTGTTGGTACACTCTGGGTCAAGTGTAGGCGTATGCATGCTTTACAAATTTATCCTATGACTGTTAATGTCAGCCCAAGATGTTAGTAGCTGCTGGTTTTGTTTGAGGGACTCATAATGCAGTAATTCTTGAGTGCAAATCAATTGTTGTATCTTTTGTTCATTTACAACGAGAGACTGAAATGGAGCTTAAATAATTCGTTTAATGATTACATTAACCAGACTCTTCTATTGTGGCTGTTTAAGAACTGAAAATAATTAGCACAAAGCCGCATTTACTTCACAGAGCTTTAAAAGAAGTCAGACCATTACCATTAAGATAATAATGAATTCAGGCTCTGTGGAAAACCAGGGAGGGAAAAAAAAAGGTTAAATATATTTCAAGACAAACAAAAATATTTCTGATGGGAACATTTCACTGTTGAATAAAACACTCCCTTGGGAAATAAACTGGTGTTTGGGTTTTTATTTTGAGGCACTTTGTGAGTACCTTCAGAGAAGCCGTAAGAACCTCCTTCTCTCTTTAAAAATTCTAAACCTACAAAATCACTACAAAGAGTAGCCAGTTTCCTAAGAGACGGGTTGTTAAACTGAGAAACAATAATATCATCACTGTTTTAAAAGACTGGAATCAGAAAACCGTGGGTTTGATATTCAGGTCTCAAGAAAAAAATTGCTTTCCATGGGGGTAAAGATTTTTTTGTTTATGTCATATAACCTATACTTCTCAGGACATGCAGTGTGCTTTTGAAATGTCGCAAGATACTACAGTAGTGAGAAATGCTAGCTTAGGGTTCGTTCATTGTAGACAAGTCTCTATTCCATTTAAAAGAAAGTTAGCAATCTGAAAACCAAAGCTGTAAAGGGTTGTGCGACAAGAGATAGCTACTAACTATCCAGGCCAAGGAAAGATGGGAATCTAAACTCTACAGGCTACCTTAAAAAAAAACAAACCCTGCATGAACAAATAGGAGGTTCTCCTTCAGACTAACAGGAAAGCTGGGAAGAAATCTGTGGATAGCAGTTAGTTTAGACAGGGAACAACTTCTTCTACTTTTAGTAGAGATGCCGAACTTCTTCCAAGGGTAATAAAGAATTGAAGGAGAGAAAAACAGAACATCCTAAGACTCTGACTACTTTCTTACTAGCTTTCTACCTGCTGTGATTGCATAAGAGTTGTATGTACAATCTCCTGCTCTCTTAAGTGGCATTAAAAATTTTCCATACAACGTTCTTGTTGTTCTAGCAAGAAAAATCATTTACTAGGACTGAATCCAAACAGAATTTGGATTGAATCCAAACAGAATTAAATTTTATAGAAGGGAAGGAGTTTTCCCAGAGAGAACAGTCAGCTTTATAGCCCTAGTTCGATCTATGAGAATGTAGTGGTAAAAGAGGAAGAAAAATCTAAGCTGGAAGTATTACTACCTCTGCCTTGAAATCAGATTTTTGTTTTGGAGTCTACCTTATCATCACAGAAAGGACATAGACCTGATGGAGCAGGTGCAGAGGAGGGCCACAAAAATGATCAGGGGCTGGAACACCTCTCCTATGAAGACAGGCTGAGGAAGCTGGGATTGTTCAGCCTGGAGAAGGCTTTGGGTGGACCTACTAGTGACCTTCCAGTACCTAAAGGGAACTTACAAGAAGGCTGGAGAGGGCCTGTTTACGAAGGCCTGTAGTGAAAGGACAAGAGGCAATAGTTTTAAATTAGAGATGAGTAGATTTAGACTTGATATTAGGAAAAAGTTCCTCACCTCTATATGTGGGACCTGATATAGGGCTTGTATCCTCTCTCCCCATCCTAATTCCATTTTGGAGAATAAAGAAAAAGAAAATTTGGGTTAAAACAGCAGCCCAACCCCTCAAAGATTAATGGCAATGATAATAATTTTCTTGCTTCAAAACTCCCTGTGACATTGTGTTAAACATTTGCTTGAGGTAGTACTAATCAAGTTCATTTGGCAGGTAGCAGCTGCTTAGGCACACCAATAATTCTTCTAGGATGCCCATATAAAAGTGTGACACTCTTTGACTTGGAATTGTCCAGACAATAAAGTGGAATGTTTCTTCAGAGTAATTTAGAGTTGAAATATATGTACAACTTGCTATGCTGTTTAGAGTGGAGTTTAAAATAGGTGTTGAATGATAACTTGACTTTTTAAAATCCTACATTCTTCATCCTTCACTATGAATGCCATTGCTCCTTTTCTGGTATTTAATACCTTATTTTCTGTCATATGCTTCATGGTCTAATTTGTTTCTGTCATAAAAGCCAAGAGAAGAGATTCATGCCTAAAAATACTACTAATAAGGAAAAGTAATCTTCTTATTGTCAAGATACACTAGGCATCTCAAAAAAGGTAGTAAGTTTAAAGAACCTGTTTTTTAAAATCATTTTTTCAGAAGAAACATTTTTAATAAACTAGTACTTTTTTTTTTTCTGCTCAAGTTTTGATGTTAGTACTGATTTTCTAGGTGCTTTGGGCTTTGAATGTCCAAAATAAGACTGAACAACTGTCACCTTGAAATTACTCGTGGGATGTGCCCAAATAATCACTTATAAATACTTGAGACTAAGTCAGGTATTTCTACTTTCTGAGTGAGACACTTTGGAATCCCTTGGCCTCTGTTCTGAGAAAGTGCTGTTGAAAGTACCATAATTATTCGCATTAGATTCCTGGCCTATATTGTCATTTTGATGCCTAATGAATTCAGTGTAGTGTCACTATTACACCTTGCTACCATGAAATTATTTGTACCTTACTTCACTGCTGGTCACAGCAAAACTAATGAAGATAATTCCACAGTAGGACAGTACTCAAGTGCAAGAAAATTTAGACTCTGTTGGCTGCGAACTATCTTTCAACCCTCCGGTTTGTGGTAGGTCTTCTATTTTCTAATTCTGTGTTTGTCTGCCTCACTCCGCAAAGATTTCTGCCACATGGATTCACACTACTGGATCTAAAGGAACAACAAATTTTTTGCACTGACTTAAGAGAGATTGAAAATAAGCTAAAAAGAGAAAAAACATTATTACTTAGACACTTGCTGCAATTTTGTCTCACTTCAGTTTCATAAAAGTCTCCTTAGTAATGTCAGTTGAGCATCTGAATACCCAGATAGCTTTCTCATGCTGAGAAACGTCGTTGCTATGCTTTTGATCCTCATGTATGCAGTAGCAAAACCTCATTTCCAATGTTGTTTGCAGGTTCTTGAAAAGCTACATATTGCTGTAGAAGATTGCTGCTGCTGCAGGTCAGATTTCTGCCAAGCTGCTCTTTCTTTATACGATTTGCTCACTGCTTAAGAATGGTTCAGCTGCCTTAGTTTTGGAGACTGTTTTCTAAGCTTGTAAACTGAAGGAACAGAGATGAGAGATGTGGTGGCTGTATTACAATGATAATAGGTTTTCTGAGAGAATGAAATGGTGATATACATGTAACACAGATTTAAGGAAGCTTGGAAAACAGTCTTTCCAGGTATTAATCCAGTTTACTGACACCCATCTTAAACAAATTGATTCCAGCTCTCTCAGTAAGGGTGGTCATACTCTACTAGAACTAAGATTCATCAGCAGAAGCATAAATTACAGAGAATCCAGGAGGAACTACTGCTCAAAGCAGAAAAGCATATGATATATATCAAGAGGAGAATAACCTTTTTTAGATGACTGCATACTTTTCTCTTCTCTACTTTTTTCAACAATTTATACTTCAGATAAAGAAAAAATAAATGAAATCATGCTTTCATTACTGCTTTGCTCGTTGTTTTGTTTTGGTTTATTTTATTTCTTATTTTTTTTAATTTCTTATCTTCTTCCTTCATCCTCAATTTCCCTCTGCCTGGATTTAATGCTTTTGGTCTAGCCGTTCTTCTTGAATTGTGCTTCTAGCATCTACTTCCCAGTCATATAATTATCAGTGGTTAAATCATTAATATTGATTTGGTAATTAGTTATATACTGGTGGAATTCACAGTCTAAGGGTCACTAATCAGTCAAGAAGCATAGTCAGGACCCTGAATTTCAGAAAAGCAAAATTCCAGCTCTTTAAGGAGTTACTCAGTAGGATACCCTGGGAAATGGTCCTCAAGGACAAGGAAGCAGAACAGAGCTGGCAGATCTTTAAGGATAGTTTTGATAGAGCACAAGAGCTCTCAATCCCCAGGTGTAAGAAATCTAGCAAGAAAGGGAAGAGACCAGCATGGCTGAATCAAGACCTGCTGGTCAAATTAAAAAAAAAGATGCAGCTGCACAGGCAGTGGAAGCAGGGACAGGGATCCTGGGAAGAGTATAGGGATGCTGCCTGATGGTGTAGAGATGAGATCAGGAAGGCTGGGGTGCAGTTGGAGCTCAGCTTGGCAAGGGATGCAAAGAATAACAAAAAGGGATTCTACAGGTATATCAATGAAAAAAGGAAGATCAAAGAAAACATACCCTCTGCAGCAAAGCAAGAACGACAAGCTAGTGACAACAGATGAGGAGAAGGCTGAGGTTCTCAACAACATTTTTTCCTCCGTCTTCACTGGCAGCCTCTCTCCCAGCACCTCCCAAGTTAAAAAACCACAAGGTGGGGACCAGGGCGGAGAAGTCCTTCCCGCTATATGTGAAAATCAGGTTCGTGATCTCTTGAGGAACCTGAACATACGTAAGTCTGTGGGACCTGATGAGGTGTGTCCTAGAGGCCTGAGAGAATTGGCTGACGTCGTCACCAAGCCACTCCCAATAATATTTGAGAAGTCCTAGCAGTCAGGTGAAGTCCCTAGTGATTGGAAGAAGGGGCATGTTACACCCATTTTCAAAAAGGGTGTAAAGGAGGACCCTGGGAACTTCTGCCCTGGTAGCCTCACCTCTGTGCCTGGGAAAATCATGGAGCAGATTCTCCTAGAAGGTCTGATAAGGCACATGGAGGAGAGGGAGGTGATCAGAGAGACATGGCTTCACTAAGGGTAGATCGTCTCTAATGAACCTAGTGGCTTTCTGTGATAGTGTGACTACCTCAGTGGACAAGGGACAACCTGTGGATGTGATCTATCTGGACTTGTGCAAGGCCTTTGACACAGTCCTCCACAATAGTCTACTATCTGAGTTAAAGAGCTATGGATTTGATGGGTAGACTGTTCAGTGGGTGAGGAACTGGCTGGAAGGTCACATCCAGAGGGTGGTGGTCAATGGCTCGAAGACCAGCTGGAGATCAGTGACAAGTGGTGTCCCTCAGGGCTCTGTATTGGGACCTGTACTGTTTAATATTTTTATAAACGATACCGACAGTGGCTTTGAGTGCACCATTAGCAAGTTTTCAGATGACACCAAGCTATGGGGTGCTGTTGATAAGTTGGAGGGGCGAATGTCATCCAGAAGCACCTGGACAAGTTGGAGACGTGGGCCCAGGTGAACCTCATGAGCTTCAACAAGACCAAATGCAAGGTCCTGCACCTGGGTCGGAACAATCCCCACTATCAATACAGGCTGGGGGATGAAAAGATAGAGAGCAGCCCTGCAGAAAAGGACGTGCGGTTGCTGGCGGACAAGAAGGTGGACATGAGCAAACTGTGCGCGCTGGCAGCCCAGAAGGCTAATCGCNACCTCATCTGGAATATTGTGTCCAGCTCTGGAGCCTTCAGCACAGAAAGGACATGGATCTGATGGAGCGGGTCCAGAGGAGTGCCATTAGAATGATCACGGGGTTGGAACATCTCTCCTACAAGGACAGGCTGAGGGAGCTGGGATTGTTCAGCCTGGAGAAGAGAAGGCTTCTGGAAGACCTACTAGTGACCTTCCAGTACCTAAAGGGAACTTAGAAGAAGGCTGGAGAGGGCCTGTTTGGAAAGGCCTGTGGTGAAAGGACAGGGACAATGGTTTTAAATTGGAGAAGAGTAGATTTAGATTGGATACTAGAAAGAAGTTCCTCACCACGAGGATGGTGGAATACTGGAACAGGTACCCAGGGAGGTGGTTGAGGCCCCATCCCTGGAGGCATTCAAGGCAAGGCTTGTCAAGGCTCTGGGCAACCTAATCTAGATGGGGATGTCCCTGCTCACTGCGGGGGGCTTGGACTAGATGACCTCCATTGGTCCCTTTCAACCCAAATAATTCTGTGATTGTATATTTTAAAGGTTAGAAATATTTTATTAGTGATACTACAAATGCATTCTTTATGAAGTCTTTTATTTTAGCTATTGATAACTTAGGAAGATAAAAAACTATTCAGTAATTTATTTTCTTTTGGAAAACCAGTTAGAAATTGTAAACACAGGGAGCTGACTACTTTTGCAAGGAAAAGATTTGGCAGAATCAGGATATATTTGCATGGGGCAAAATAAATAAGTGAATCCTTGGTGTGGACTTTTTTACATTGATTGTAATTTTGCGAAATTTGAAGCACAACATTGTAAAAAAACCTGATTTATCATAATTTCATAATTTGCTGGCCATAAGTGCTTGAAATTACAAAGAGAGATTGTTACTTAAAAGTAAAAAAAACCTACATATTTCATTCCTTGAAACAACTTTCATTGTTAAACATTTTTTGCTGTTCCTAGAATGAAACCTTTTTAAGTAATCCAACCTATTTTGGGAACATTTTTATATGTAAGATAATCATTTGTCAATAATTTTTGTTATGAAAAAAGTATGTATCAGCAAGTTCTTTTTGTTTTGGACACATGTAGGTTTCTTCCTCTTACACTCCTGAGAATTCTTTATTACCATGACTCAAAAATATAAGAGTAATAGTAGGTGTATATCTAAATGTTATCTACAAGATGGGAAGGCAAGTATAAATTTTAAACCCCCACACTTGTAAAACTGTTCTTTTTATGAAAAGTGGTGGGTTTTTTTGAGCAAAGGAGCTGAAAGCAACCAAAAATTAAGTGCTCTGTATTTTACTAATGCGGACAATAGGCTTATGTCTACTATGTTAACCAGCATAAAGTTTGGATTCAAGGACTCATACTTCTTCCCATTCATCATCATCATCATCATCATCATCATGGCTAGACTTCATGAACGAAGATTTAGGGAGGGCTCTACCCACATTTTTTACAAGCGCTCTGGTGGCTAAAAAGACCTATACAAGACAGACAAGAGCGGTTGCAAAAGGCACAGCAGAAGGACTCCCCAGGAGGTATAACCTGCAAGACACGAGTCTTTCTACGTTGTCTTTTCTCCTCAAGAGTGATCCTGTGTGCTTTCTCAAAAACATCAGCTGCATTAAAAATAGTGAGTCTCCAGACCTCCCAATTGGAGGCCAGAGTAGACCAGTTAAGTTGATTAATATGGCCAAGGCTGAGATGTTGTTTCAGGGAGTCCTTGTATCTCGTCTTCAGGGCTCCTCTCTTACGACAGCCATTGGCAAGTTCACCACAGAGCATAATTTTAGGAAGGCGGTAGTTCTTCATCCTGGAAACGTGACCTGCCCAACGCAGCTGTGTTCTCAGCAACATAGCCTCAATACTTGAAACTGCTGCTTGTTCTAGGACAGACGTATTAGTCACATAATCTGACCAGTGGATATTTAAGATTGTACGGAGGCAGCGTTGATGGAAGCGTTCTAAGTGTCGCAGGTAGTGGCGATAAATGACCCATGATTCGGATCCCTATAAAAGAGTAGACAACACAATGGCTCTGTAAACACTGATCTTTGTACTTTTCTTCAAGTGTTTATTTCGCCAAAGTCTTTTATGAAGTTTTCCAAAAGCACTATATGCCTTTGCTAACCTATTGTCTATCTCTCCATCTTACCATCCTAGGAGATGAGGCTACCCAGGTAATTAAACTGCTGGACTGAATTAAGCTCTGAATCGCTGATGATGATATGAGGATGATGGAAAACTTCCTGAGGTGCAGGTTGATAGAGAACTTCTGTCTTTTTTAAGCTAACTTCAGCCCAAAAAGCTCAGCAGCAGCTACAAAGCAGGATGTTAAATGCTGCAGAGCTACTTCTGTATGGGCAACAAGGGCGGCATCATCTAGCATAGCAGCTCCCGGACAAGGTGGTTTAAGGTCTTAGTGTGGGCCTTCAATTGCCTTAGGTTAAACAGGCTTCCATCAGTACGATATCAGATGTAGATACCATCCTGATCATCATATTCTGCCATGGCCCTCTGAAGCATCATGCCGTTACCCACCTCATATTAATATATTCCCATGCTCCACTTTAATTTTATGAGCTCATCTTCTTCTAGTCCGCCCATTATAACTGCACTAGTTTTGCTGCAGCTCTCATCTACGTTCCCAGCTAGCAGGGAGGACTGTCTCCTCCTAAACAGCAATGCCAACTCAATTGTAGGAAGTGGCAAGGCAAATCTACAACTTGTCTTCCCCCTGGACACCACATGTCATGTTAATGGTACTTACAGGCCCTTCTTTTCTCTGAACTTAGAAGCTAAGATAAGTAGATCAGGATAAGTATGGCATCAGGTTATATAGAAGAATAAAAGTAAGAAATAGTCATAATAAAAGCAGTAGAACCTGAACTTCCTTCTTAGTAAAATAAATTTAGTAATAGAGCACTTGTCCATTTTTAAGTCCTGTGCTTACCTTAAACACATGAGTAAATACCATAACTATCATTCCTGATTATAATATCATGTCTTTCAGGTGCAGAAACACAAACACAATCACCATGCATGTGTATCTCACGTAACTTTATAGGAAGATAAATCAGTACCTCATATAAACAAGTTATTATTGTTACATTTGCCTAATTCACACTCAAGTTACAGTATCTGTTTCCAAGTACTAAAGAACGAAATACTCTTAGCTGTTTTGATAAAACATACTGAGTTGCTCACAAAATGTGTTGTGAAGTTTTGAAAACTGAGAATGTACTTGATAATATACTTCTTTATACAGTTGATAATATACTCCCTATTTCTGGTCGTTAACAATCTTTGTATATTTCACCTGTAGTGGAAGTCTTCATAGTCAGTCTAATATTCTGTCAATATGTAAAGATATTTTACTGGTTTCCAGCATTTAAAAATTGCTTTGTATCTTAAGCAACAACAACAAAAAATTTAAAAAAAAATCGTTCTTTGTCTTGGATAACCAGAAGGAAAAAAAAAAAAAGACGTGGGAGCATGAAGAATGATGTGGATTTTTTTCATTATTTCAAAAGACTGTAACAATGCCGTAATACTACCTAGCACATTCTGATAGGCATTGGTTAGACACTTACTGAAGAAATAACCTTTTCCTCAGGTAGCTTGTATATCTTCCTAAATGCAAAAATAATAGGTGTAAATTTAGTTCAAATTATTTTGAATGTATGTGCATATTAATGTTTGCTAGCCAAAGTACTTCCATAGAAGTTTTTTCTGGCTCTCAGAAGTTTTAAGCTCTAACATCTTACAATAAAGCAGTCAAAATGCTGGAACAAACATGAGGTGTTCCAAAAAGTAAAAATAGCTTCTAAATATTAATTCATTTCACAACAGAGATTTTAACTGCTAACTGCCTTATAGGCCATAGCTTTAAGTAACAACATAAAAATATTTTACAACAGAATCTCATGTAATGGCAGTTCTTAATTAACTTACTGGCTTTCTTTAAATATGTATCTTTGTTTTCATTAAGGGCAATGCTGAGCAGTTAAAATGAGTTTAATAAAGGGAGGCAAAGAGCAATTAATGGCCATTTTCATTTTCCAGTCTGATTTATCTGGGTATTATGATTATGCCTGTAACAGGATTAAAATTTTGCTTTTCCTAATACCATGTTTTCCTTTAGGTTTGTGGAGACCAAAATCAAGGAGCAGTTTTCTTGCATGAATTTACATTGATTTGGAGAGAAAGTCTTCATGATGATTTCCTATCTGATTTGCTGAATAACCACAAAACAGAAGATCCGGTAGGAATCTTCTATTATTCTAAAATATTTTATCAGAAGTTCTTGCAGAAATGCATATTTTTGTGATAGGCCTTTAATTTAACTTCATCAGTTTATGGAAAGTTACAAAATTTGGTTTACTACGTAATAATATCACTCTAAAAATACTGGAAAGCCCATGTAAAAAAAGACTTATTCATAGGATAATTGTCCAATGCATAAAATGTTTCATTATTTTAAGGACAGACTTCTTCAAAAGAAGCACAGATTGCTCTTTTGCTTTCTAGTGAAAATTTTTCTCATTCAGAATTCTGGCACTCTAATTAGCTGCCTTTGATTTGGACGTGCAAAGGGAGCTTATTTTTCAGTATATATGAATGAAGTTAAATTCACACGTTATGTAACAAATTAGTAATGGTTTGAAAATAATGATTTTATAAAATGCACAGAGGAATGTAACAAAGAGAGAAAACAATTTTATGGACTGACAAGATACTTGTTTCAGATCTGAAGGACTTCATGTCTGTCTAGCAGCTAAGTCTCTGATATGTTTGAGGAAAATAACGTGCAAGTAAAGAACTTGGGAGTCATGCTTAATCATGCTTTTATGTGAATTAAAGCAATCCAGCTGATTTTAAACTGCAGTAGATTTATAGATCTGATATTTTCAAAGGCTGATA
Source organism: Bucco capensis (assembly GCA_013396975.1). Classification (NCBI taxonomy): domain Eukaryota; kingdom Metazoa; phylum Chordata; class Aves; order Piciformes; family Bucconidae; genus Bucco; species Bucco capensis. Next base: position 870 of record VWZO01020573.1, on the reverse strand, counting down.
TCTTACGATATCCAACACATTATGGTTTTATAGAAGTGATGGTTCATCAGCATCTCATATTACTATGAATTGGTGATGTATTTTTTAAAATAAAGACTCTATAGAATAGCAAAACAAAAGTGATTCTAGAATCATTTACTTGGCAAAGTCGTGCTTACTGCCTTTTTAATCAACTTTTTCTCATAGCCTCAGAAGGCAATGCCTGAAGTAACCTTTCTTAAGGCATGAGTGAGTGTTAAGCAATTGTTATTATTGGGAACATGCAGAGTTACGACTTTGGAAAGATGGGGTGGATGTCTTTTGATAAGTCTTGCTGCTGAGGTTAAAGAATCCAGTTACCAAAAGGAGTGAGGGTATTTAGCAATCTGCTGTGTTTGTGTTAATCCATCTGCTCTTAGACAAGTTATCTTTAGTGCTTTACAACCACTAAAAGAGATTTCAGATCAGGCAAAACCAACACTTTTTTCTACTACTGAGACTACAATTCAAGATTGTATCAAGCTTTACACCAGGACTATCAACATTCATTTAACAGAGAGTGTTAGTCTACTGCTGTCCCTGTCCACTAATCAAGAAGGTATGGTTGAAATTTTTATTCATGAAAACCATTACATCTCTGTGGTACTGAGAAGCAAGCAGCATTATACTACCTTTTTTTACTAGTGAACTGATACGTATTTTTTTCAGTTGTGGTGGTCTTATGCCTACCTATAAATATGATTGTGTTTGCACAAGTGAAAGGTACTTTGCAAATTATTCATTACATGTGACTTCAAGTAATGTTCTTTTTTATAATTATTTTGCAATTCTAATGATCTTCTTTCTGTGCAGCAATATATGTATCTGTCCTGGAGTGATTAAAATTTAACA
>VWZO01020571.1:5185-24335 GCA_013396975.1 Bucco capensis | reverse complement strand
CGCTCTTTACCAAAAACAAATTCCTCACTCCTACCTNTCTTTACCAAAAACAAATTCCTCACTCCTACCTTGGGGAGGGGAAATAGGAGTTAACCCAACCGGCCAAAAGATTAAAGCAATATACTTATCGATTTACGGCTCCAGCAATCAGAGGGGGAGATAACCCAAAGTGCAAGGAAAAAAGGAAGGCAAAACCCGGAAGGAAGATCTTTCTTGTCACTTCCTTATATAAACAAAGACACGTTATTCTTCACGTGACAATCGGCTGTTCATTGATTTGTCCCCCTGTATGATGTTCCGGGTCACAGCCTTTGGTCCCTCGGGGCACAGTTCCAACTTTCATTTTTCTTATCAGTTTCTCTCGGTAAATTCATTCGCGGGCAAAGGAAGGGGGGGGGCACAGTTCCAACTTCGTTTTCTTAAAAAGGAAACGTCTCTGTCCCTTGTCTGTTTAGAGACAGACAAGGCTGATCTTTTCAAAGGGGGAAATGACGTACAAATGTCAAGAGGATCCCTGATGTCCCTTTCTCTTCAATTTTAGCCACCCTATGGCAACTGAGAATTTGATGTTCCCTCCATACAAATCAAAAGTGATTTGAAGTTCTGTGAAATCTGTATTTTATTTAGATATGATACTATTGCCTTCAAAATATGTTTAATAAACAAGGGATGTGCACTAGTTTAAGTGGTTGCACATCACATCAAAATCAATTCAGATCCACTAGGAAAAAACCCCCAACAAACTAAACAAACAAAAAACTCCATCAACAAAACACAACCAAAAACCAAAACACATAGCTCCTCTTTTGTTAACAAATTTCATGCATAAAGATTTATCCTTATGTGTTCAGGACACCTGCATAGTGCAGCTACAACCTATCAGCTCTTATAATCGCATAATGGGTTTAGACATTTGTCAGAAAATGAAACACAATTTATCTGCAAACAGTTTAGTTTATCTGCACAGTCAGCTAATAAAGTCATTTTGAAATACTATCACAGACCTCATAATCATAGCAACTAGAGGCATAAATAACATATTCGATTAGGGAGTGTTTATCAACTTTCCAAATATGGTCTATGCAGATGTTTTTTCTCAGCTGCACAAAAGGCAGCTGAATCATCCTGAGGATATCCTGTTGCAAATTGCAAAGGCATGGATACCCTAGCTCCAGTAATTGCAGCCCACACAGCCATTAGCATGAGATGAAGTAATTGGATGTGACTGTCACAGACTCCCAAGAGCCAAGAGAAACAAAGTTAAAATGCAGATGACAAATGATCTCTTCAGTCTGCCTTTTTGCACAACAGGTGTTGTTAAGTAGTTTGCACTTTTAATGTATCATTTGACTAGCATGTGTTATTTTACCATGATGTTTTTAATGCATGTATTGCTGTTGCCATCTAAATTCACTTTCAGATTGATGTAGTCAGTGATCATTTGTTTTCTGAATAAATAAACTAATTTCTCTTGTACTGTAACTAATATTATACATATGTATGGTAAAGAACACTTCTGAAACTAATATTAGCATAGAAATGTATTATTAAGACTGCTCCAAGGACTGCAGAAAATAAGCGTAATGAAAGAGCAGGCATGTGGTACTTTAAAAAATCAAGTCGTTGTCCAGAGACTTAATTAATCACTTGTCCTTATACTTCCCCAGTTTTTCTCAGAGAAGGGATCCGTGCAGGAAAAAAAGTTTCAAATCTAAAGGCGCCCAGATACAAACCACCTAATTCTCTAGGTCGAAATTATCTGCATGCAGCCGTGTTGTGTGCAAAATAAACCCTAGGGAAGAATCATGATGAAAATGCTGACAGGCCCACAGCAGTAACATCTAAGTAAGAGAAAAGAGATTGGAAAACTCATACCATGTGTGCTCTGTGAAAACAACTGGTGATTCACAGTGCCAGTGCCTCCCACAGACAACTTGGATACATATCAACAGCAAAGTTGTGTTTTGCCTAAGTTATCGTGCAGTCTCAAGTTAGCTGAGGTGATGAACTAGTAGAATTCTCTAACTAGCAAAAACATAACTTGCAAAATTCCCTTTTAATAACCGTTTCAACAAACTGTGTATAATTTATCTAAAGGATTTGTTGAAATGTCTAAGCACAACTCAGAGTGACAGTAATTAATCCCTAAAAGAAGATGGTTTAGTTTAGTTCTAGGTAAATGCATATAAATGAGGAGGAAATGTAAAACCTGTGCAAACGTATATGTGTGTGTTGAGAAACACACATAACAGTTACACATATATATGACCAATGATTGTCCAGAGGTCACTTCCAACCCAAACCATTCTATGATTCTATGATAAAAACATGAAAACTTTCACAGATTGCTACTGCAAAATAAAATTCTACAATTTTAAAACATGTTTTTATAAAACGATTTCTCTCAGCTAGATAAAATATATCTCTTAGGAAAATGTACTAATATTGAAAGTTTTCATTTTCTTTTTCAGTGCTTTTTATCACATTTCTCTCTCCTAGTGTGTGTTGCTAAAAAGGCAATTTTAAGAAAAGAAAGCTTGCTTAATGCTTCCAAGCTTTTATCAAAGATAAAGGCACGAAGTTTTATTACAGCTGATGAAAGAAAGCCAGCATAGTTAAGAAATCTGTATCAGGTTGAACATTGTGATAAAGTAAGTTACTTGGAATCCCTAACTTCCAAACTAACTTCTACTAAACTACTGGCAAGAAGTAGTGCCTGTTTTCCTCCAAAGTTAGAAGCAATCTCTCATCCATCCTGAGTACAAAAATTACTGTCTGACTGCTTTGCTGCAACATTCAACAGCAAACTGAATGTTGCAAGCTGTTAAAACACTCTTACAACCACAAACACAACAGCATTTAGCCTGTACAACATACGTGAAGCAGATACTTACAGGTAGCAGTGTTTCTCCAGAAGGCTGAACAAGAGATTACACTAGAATAAAAGAAATAATGAATGCCACTGACCCAGTCATTTCTTGTTTAAAAGGCTGGGAAAGAAATAATCCAATGAGTGGGCTACAGAGAGAAAGAAGGTGGGGGTGGGGGAGAGATAAATGAAATTCCAGTCTTTCTGCTCAGCTTTGCTGTAGTTTTCTCCACTAAAAATCCACAACAAACATTCTTGCCTGCAAGACTTCTTGTGATTGCAGAGTCCCAGAGCACAAGCACTTTTGGGCTCCCTATGATAAGGGCATTCTGAGATGCCTTGGAGTGTTTACATTCAGCAATGCTTCTCTGGCAGCCAGCCCCAGATCTTCCTTTCTCCTTCTGCTAGTTAAGTCTGTTGGGACTAAACAGCGAGCTCCTGTTAATAAGGCTGGCTCATTTTTTCTCCTCACTTCTGCTCGTTTATTTCCTTCAACACACACATACACATGCACACACATGCACACACACACAGTCTCAATTATGTATTAAAGATTCATAGCCAAAGAAGTGACTGAAAATCTTTTTTTAAGACCAGATAGTTTTCCCCATAGGAAGGGAAAGAGAATCTTTGCTGAAATACAGTAAGGATTAATTTCCTCCACATGATAAAAGCAAAGCTATTCAAGGTGGCTGACGAAATTAAGATCAAAAGATTTATCAGTTTAACTGTAATGCATATTGCTTTCTTCTATGTGTGGTATTTTTATAAGCTGAAATATTCAGTTGACTACTGTTCAAAATCCTGTGGCATATTAAAGTATTAAGTATTCAAATTAACATATATTCCTTTTACTGGCTAATTGCAGTTGCCACAAAGGAAAATCCAGGAGTATTTTCATTTATTTATTTGTTTGTTTGTCCATTTATTTCCATTCAGAAGAGCAGGAAAGAGGAAGGGTATAGGCCAATTCCCACCAGTTTATTTAATACCTTGTAGAATTTAAGGCATTTCTCCAGCTTTCTGTCACAAGATTCACATCGGATTTGCAGATTTGACTAGCTGATGGGAGACTAAGTAAAATTTTCTACCACAGAGTGGCTCATTCGTGCACCCTGAGGAGCAAAGTTCACAGCCTACATTTTCAGAACACGGAGGCTGTATTGCAAAGTCACAATACAGGAACAGAATTGCTAGGGACATACGACCCTATGCTGGTCTCAGTGCAGGGACCAAAACAATTTTAAGGGTACTGGACCAAGTGATTTTCAGCCCAGCCACAGTGCTTTGTTACAAGAGGAAGAAGGACAGCTCAAGGAAGACCTGTGGAGTCTCAGGTGCGCTGTGAAGGCAGGGGCCAAATCCAGCATGACTGTACCTCTGTAGGATAGCACTTCCTCTTGCCCCTTTTTGAACAAGATAATTTTGACCCTCATATGGAAACAAAATCATGCTATAAAAATGCAAGACTGAAGTCAACAGTGTGAAAGAAAAGAACCAGCAGATGTTCCTGTGGCATGTCTTGAAGGCAGATGAAGAAAACAGATGGCTGTTAAAAATTAAAATTAACTCAAAGCTACACTATGTGTAATATGATACAAGCTGGACAATATTTGCTTATAAAAAAAAAAAAACCGCTGGGAAAAAAAGAAATTCCTTGAGGTACAACACTAGTATCATAGTGGTATACTGCCCTAGGTTTCAGACCTGTATAAATCTTGAGATTTTATCACTGTTTAGAAAAGCTTGGAATGAGTACTTATCTCCCCTAAGTCATGTAGATAGCTGTGGGTTAGGTTGTGTATTTGTGTTTGCGCTTGCTGGAATGTAGCTTCTAGTTCACCATGATGAATGGCCCGTGTGTATTGTACAGTGGTCTGGTTAGGATCAGCAACATAACTCTACTTGCAGACTGATTAAAAAAATGGTGACTTATTTTAATGTCCCTGACCCATTAACCTGTAATGTAACTGCAGAAACCCTTTTCAAATTAGTTTGATTTCTCCAGTAACAAACTTGACATTTCATTTCTTATTCTACTCCTTAGCTACAATCTATCAAGGTCATGTTATCTACAGATTAAAATTACCAAAGCTTTCTTGAGAAACACCAGATCATGGAAGAGACGACATTTTTTTGTACATGTGGTCACTCCTTTTATTTCAGCTTTTATCCACCCAGGAAAGAGAACAGTTCAGTTTTCTGTGAATTAAACTTAAGCACAGTACATATTCCTATAAATAACTAAAAAAAATTGTGCAGTTGAGACTGTTGATGTGAAGATAACCAGACAACTGTTTTCTGTAAGCTTTCTTTAAAAACGTATAATCAAAATTATTCCCTTTCTGCAACTGTGGGAAGGTGCTGGCTGCAGTAAATTATATTCTTCCTAAACATAAAATTACAAGATCAGCAATACAAAGTCATGCAGTGAACAGGAAAATAAGGGTAGATATGTTGACTGAGAGATGATCCTGCAAGGACCTGTCAATCTGCATGGAGATTTGCCTAGTGGTTCGCAAGATCAAGTTCATGAGAACATGATAATCATGTTCCTGCCATCAAAAAGGCAGCACACTTCCTATAGAGGAAACAAGGATAATCCCCGATTACTGCATGCTTATGGCAGAAGTAATTGGCAAGGGCTTCATTGTAACACTGTGCACCATCAACACAACAATGAGGGTAATGCTGCTGCTCCAGCTTCTCATCTTCATCCACAATAACCCAGACTTTACAAGCAAGAATTTAACAATTAATTTCACAACAAAACAGTCTGCTGGCTACTCCTCCTCTTTATTCAATAGTATTTTCTGGACCAAGCCAATACTATGCAAGATGTTCCTTTGAGTTCTCTCACAGGAGACTGAGGATCTGTTGGTTATCAGGTACAGCCAAGTAGAAAAATGCTTAGTTTTCAGCATACAAAGCCATTAACATATATAACACGACTGAGGAGATGATCCTTGCTCCAGGGAGCTATATTCATTACTTCTTCCACTTCTGAGGCACTGAAAAGCTTCATCCAAGACCAAAACACCAGAAAAAGCTTCTCTGCTTGGTTAAACCCCCACTCACACTGTCAGTGGCGAGCAGCAGTGATGCTCTGGAAAGGTCGCTGAAGTAGTAAACTCAACAGAGACACCTATGCAGAGACATTATAGCCTGCAGACTCCTTGTTACAAGTGTCCTACATATCCTCATATTTTGAAACACAGTAGTGAGTGGTTTGTTGTCTTCCACAAAAAAACCCATGATCTATGGCCCCGACAGTTAGGAGCTCTGGATTCAGGTGACTTCTATCCCCTTACAAGCATGGACATATGATGAAGCAAATCCTGAGATGTGGTAGTAGATCTACGCAAGAAAAGAGAATTGGTTTTGGCTGTATTCCACAAAATTATTCTTGTCCTTGGGAAAGAAAAAGCTTGGAAATTACATGTTATCAGTGCTACTGAGTTTTATGCGACATAGGTTTAACTCTCCTTGTAATCAACAATAAGAATGTCAAGTGACACTCCAGAGTGGCAAAGGTTTCTACAGCGATGAGTTCAAAATACTAAGGCATCACACTGTTAGTGTTTCTTTACCGGAAAGTATCAGAAAACATTCCTTTCAAAGAGTTGTTTTCATAGAAACTTGCCAGCACTTTAAAAAATCTCCCAGGAGTCCTAACTTTTAGGAGATACTTTCAATTCCGGTTACAAACTATTAACCTCTTAATTTCTGAATGATGACATTACTGTGTTGTCTGAAAAAAAAAAAACACCTACGACCTGAAGGCAGTTTTAACCTGCATCCACTTTCACTGAAATGATAGAATTGCAAGCTGTTAATCTTCAGAGAATAAGGGATGTTACCCATATCCAATCCACTGACAACAGCCACTGAATACTAGGAAGCCTGTATTTATCCTACCACAAAGCCTCAAACAGCAGAAAAATTACTATTATTTACTTTAGATTTCATTTAGAGGTTTAGTTTGGGTGGAGGAGCAGGAAGAATTTATTTGTGAGCACAATTGCCCTTCAACTTCCTTCTAATAGGTAGTGAACATGGCAGAGACAGGCCAACATGTAAAAATACTTACCAGATTGAGCATAACATATAACATCAGAAATTCTGGATACTTAGTGCTGGCTTCAGCTCAAAACTCCAGCTTCCTAGAAAGTGTTTTGTGCCTTGATTTTCCTGTCAAGTGAAAACTCCAGTCACTTGAGTCATGTCAAATGACCTGATCCATTGATGCTCAAGTTGTATCAAAGTTGTTTGAAGGCATGATTGCTCTGAAGGAATCAGAGTGTATGCTTGTCAAACACTGGGACTCCCAATGTGAACATATGCTAGAGAATAGCAGTGCTATTTATTTCACATAAAATGGAAAATGGTTTATTTATGTTTACCAAGGCTGTTATTTAAAATAGTGTAGTCTTTTGATTAAAACAGTGTAGTCTTTGGAGGAGAGAAATCCAAGGTGCTATTTTTGCCTATGTTACAGAAAGTAAAAGACTGGGGGGGTCTTACAAAGCTGGAAATCTAGCTTTATCATTCTATGTGTAAAACTGGAATTTCTACAAAATTTGACATACCTGAAAAGTCTTTCTCTCTCAAACTATTTATAGTTATGTCCTTAATGTCTGAGATTATTATAGAAAGCCTGGTACAGCATGTAACACATCTTTATAGTAAGCCATATGTGATCAAATGAGGATGCATCATGTGCTTTCACAGAGTTCGTTCTAAAATTATATGCCATATATCCTGGCACAAGTAGCACTTCTCCCCATTTGGTGCAAACAGGCCTATTAGGAGCATTTTCCACATTTGTTTAAGTTCACAGAAACACAAAATTGTTGGATTGAAAAGAATCTTCAGGGATCATCTAATCCAACCCAATACTCATGGCAAAAAAGTAAATGCTCAAGAGTGTTAACTCTCATGGACAGTCACTCTAACAGAGTCTACTGCAGGCTGTGTCCTCATTTTCCAATTATTAACAATACAAATTTGCAAACATTGCTGTGCACCTGGTTTTGCTTCTCTACAATTAAAATGGAGTGCAGCTCTATAATGGTGCCTGCAGGCAAGAGGGCTGGAAATTGTGATCACTCTTCAGGCATTCAGATACAATAGGAAAGGACATGAGGAATAAAAGTGTGTGCTGAATCCATAGTCAGTAATTGGCATTATTTTTTGAAATATTATCCATTTTTAGTAATTGCAACTGCACACATGCACTATGCCTGTGAAAAAAAGTTGTATGATATTTCAATTAAAAGCACTCAAAGCATTGTGTCACAGATGATAAATAAAAAGTAACTTAATGTACTCACGCAATGTCAAGAAATGAGTTTGGTAAGAATCCACTTCAGGTTTGCATATAGCTACAGGGAGTAAAGCCATGTATTGCAATGCAATAAGTTTTTGCATTATAGTCTTTAAAAAATTACTCTCGTGTTAATATCTTACATAGAGCACAGCTATCAGGAGATCAAATGCATTGTGTCTCTGCCAGTTGCTTCTTGATAAAATGCATACAGAGTATGTATAAGAGCAAAACTCCTGATCACAAAAACAAAGTATTCAAGTTTTTGACCGCAGAAACATAAAGTTAAGAATGGCATTCAGGAAAATTAAACAAATAAAAAGCCCTAAACCAAAGCAACACAAAATTATATACTTTGTGTCAAACAGATGCAAAGATCAGAACATTGTCTGAAATGGAAGTTTGAGACATAGGTGAGTAGTATTTTCAGTAAAATGAGCACCTTCAGTGAAAAATCCATAGTTGATGCCATTCTCTATCTTTTCAAACAGATTGATTTTTCTCAAAATTCTTTGTATCTTGGGCTAGACCCTCAACTGTTGTAGAGGAACAATGAATAGACATCTTTAAGGACTTCAGCATCTTGACAGTCGCCAAAGCCCTTGACCTGAATACACTTAAAGCACATCAATGCTTCCAAGACTTCTTGGAATTATACAGTCATAAAAATCATCATATATAGCGCAAACCACAAGAATACATCTTTACAGCCATGCCTTTTTTGTTGGAGATGTGAGAGGAACTAGGCTCAGCTGGCTGCACAACAGCCTCTAGAGCCCTCTCTCTTCATGACTTCTAGGGCAGCCTCACTGTGTTTTGGGACTATGTGACGATCAGAGGTGGCCTGTCCATCACTGGATCAGAATGGTACAGTTTTGTAATCACGTGGTAGGAAGAAAAACTCAAATTACCAGTGTCCTTCCAGAGCATCTTCTGCGGCATTGTAAGGCATGTTTTTGCATTTAAGATTTACCACAGAATTTCATTTGTGTTCATGCTTCCAGGATCTACGAAGGTATTGATTTTCCCTATTTCTCTTCCAAGCTGTTGCCGTACACTGCTTATCTAGGTAAAAAAGATAGAGGTTGGATTTTCAGATCTTCAGGTAGTGTAGTAAGGAAGGCACTGCAGAGGGACCTGGACAGGCTAGGTGAATGGGCAGTGGCCAATGGCATNGTTAGACTGGACATTAGGAAGCACTTCCTCACGCAGAGGGTGGTTGGGCTCTGGAATAGGCTGCCCAGGGAGGTGGTGGAGTCATCATCCCTGGAGGTGTTTAAGAAAAGATTGGATGTGGCACCGAGTGGCATGGTTTAGATGTTGTGTTGTATTGAGTCATAGGCTGGACTTGATGATCCTGGGGGTCTTTTCCAGCCTTGGTGATTCTGTGATTCTGTAGTATGAAATGATTGGTATCAGTTAAGATGACCAGCAGAATTTATGACATCTGAGGGTGAGGACGGTCTGATCTATCACACAGGTTTCACACAGAAAGCCCAGGATGAACCCATTTCCATCCCTTCCTGAGTCAACCAGTATCATCACAAAGGACACATACAGGTCTTGAGCACCACAAAAGTAATGAATTTGACAGGAATTTAATGAAGGCACTAGGGAAGCAGCAATTTCCCCATAAAGATGAAATAATTAAGAAGAGCTGGCCTATTTTTTAGTGTACCTAATAAGGGACAGAAAAAGCAATTTTTTTTTCTCATCAAGGAGGGCAGGAGAGAAAGAGTAAAGAGTGCATGTTCAAAATGTAGTCAGATATCACAGGCTGACAAAAAAACAAACTACATGACAGACTGTTGCATGGTGGAAGTCTGTCCACTCCTTGTAAAAACACAACTAGACTTCAAAATTCATATTCAAAATGCCCATGTTTTCCTTCCTTTTCTTTAAAGTCTGCTGTTCCTGTTCAAATCTTCAACCAAAATCCCCAGACCACACAGCCCCATGAATGCAGATGAGGAATTTTCTTATAGTTAAACCACTATTCAATTTACTACAAACTGAAAGGTTTTTAGGAAAATTACTTTATGTCATTAAAATAGCATCAGTGCACTCAGAGAAGGTTCCATAGTTGTTTTGATTGAAATCAATCACAAAGAACAAGGCTTTGAACATTTTTACCCAGCCTTTGAAAACTGAGTCTTTTAGGGGGAAGCACCTTCATTTTGGCTTACATAGATTTAGACCACAGCCGGCACAACTGCATTTTCATAACAGTTAATGCTTCTAAAGTTTCACTGACTTTCCTTCTTTAGCTCACACTGCCACTTGACTATGAAGGACTGCAAAAAACTTTTTCCAAACAGTATCATCTATTTTATTTTGTTTTCCGCAGAAAGTTCAAGTTCTGCAAAGGAGAATGTTTCTCAGAAGCCTAATCAGGTAGCAATAACGTATAACTGATACCACTCCTGATCTCAACCAGTAGCTCCAGTAAACCCATACATTTTAGAACCCTGAAATCATCCCATGCTTTTCTTTGCATGTGCTACACACAGCATCTAGACTGAAATCTAAGAACTCTAATCTTCACAAAGAATTTCTTTTCCCTCTGAAGTCTACCATTTTTACTCAGAGCAATGCTTTAATAGACAACATGTTCTGAAACCATTGTAATCCCTAATTGTTTGGAAGGTATGCTAAAGTCTTTAAGCACCACATGGTGCTGTAATCTGCTATAATCCCCTAAAAAGATTATTTTCTGAAGGATTTTCATACCTTGGCATTCAGCCAAGATAAGGTATTATTAAAGTATTATTAAGATAAGAGTTTAATTAGAGAAAATTGAAAGAACTTTCTGAGATAGAGGAAGAAAAGAAACAACACTGGTATGCATCTGGAGGGGACCTGGGAAAATCTAGGAAGGTATGTTACTTTCATTGTAATCGTACCACATCTGATCCTTGTTTGCAGGGAATGAAAATACCAACTGGAAGAATGAAGTTCAGCCTTTTCCAGAAAAAAAACACTGCACATGTGGGTATTCCTGTGATCTTTCTGCTTTGACACCAAAGCCCAGATGTGGCCCAAGCAGTATCCACAGTTGTCTGGGCAGATACGGACCCAAACATGGGAAGTACACAAGAAGGTAGGAGAGAATGGGAAACCTGGGAGGTTTGAAAGATAAAGACAAAAATCCTTTCCTCTGCAGGTGTCAGAATTGACAAGTCTTAATTCCTAACTGTTCAGTCTATCATTACCAACTGCATCACTGGTTATTTAAAGAGACTTCAAAAATGGAAAAAGACTGTTTGTTAAATACCCTTTAAAAAAAAAAAAAAGCACATATTTAAATGTGCATCATAGGATCACTATTATGAATTCACCAAAGTCCTCTTTATTAACATTCAAAGTTTGGATTAAGAGAAGCCTAAAGCTTCATTGGTCAAATATACTGAACTATTTAGTCCTGCAACTAGTAGATTTATTAAAACCAATCAATGCAGAAAAGAAAGATCCTATTAAGAGCCTAGACAAAAACGGTAATTTGATTCTTTTAAATCACTCAGTTCACTTACATAATTACATGGAAGGGAATTGCACAGGCAGCATCAAAGGCCTCTTACCTGCGGTGAATGATATATTCTTGGCTCATGGTCTTTATAACATACTGCATTTCACTAGTTTGAGGCACTTGTATTTTACTAGTTGATCTTTCATCCTAAGAAAAGGTAGAAAGAATAGTTTCTAAAAAAATAATTGAAGTAAATCAGATTGAAAGCATAACTCAGGAGAGTTTTGCTCTTTTTCTCTTCTCTCTCCCCCCTCCCTCCCCCCCAATCTTTCATTTCTGTATTTCCGTTTGTTCAATATAATACATTTGAACCTGGCTGCTGTATTGGGGTGGGGGATATATGAGCATAAGTGAGAAGATTCCTCAGTTGGAGCCATTTAAATGTGAGTCAAGCTTACAGAAAAAGCCATCCAAATGTTGCTCAAGCACTCTTCTCTTCCTGGCTGTTCAGATCGAATACATGCATCCATAGGGTACATCCTTTAACAACAACTTCAGACAGAAGTAGCACTTTTGACAGCCACTGCTGGAAGATGCATGACATGGTTCTTGGGAAACAAGAACATGGTGGTTGCTGGATGGGACCTCAGGGGCCTTAAGGCTGAGAAGCAAGCTGCCAGCAGGAATGTCAGCCACAGCAGACCTGCTCTCTGTGAATGTCTGCAAACAACATTCCTTCAGGCATGACCTTGTCTGGTCTAACTTCCCAGTATGAAATGAAATTGGTGAGCTGATACGTCTGACTAGTGCAGGGATGAAGAATAAGGAAACAGCTGTCAGTTTGTGTTTGTTTCCTTCTACCAACCCCACCATAGCACTTTTACAGAGAATTAAGACGTCAGCTAAACCTCATTCTTTAAACACTCAGCCCAGACAGACAAGCAAGTATATGGCATTTTGCTTGTGGCTGAAGAAGGCGATGATTTACATATGCTGTTAGCTTCCTTATGCATCTGATCTGAAAAAAAATAATGTAGAACTGTGTAGCATTTAGAAAAAAAACTACTGGAGGAAGAGAAGGGTTGTTAGTACACATGAAGGAAGCAATAACAATCTGGTAGTGACTGTGTATGTATGGCTAGGCTTTGCGAACAAAGATCCAGGGAGGGCTCCATCCATGCTCCTCATCAGCACCTTTTCCAAGCGCGCTGATAAAAAGAGGATAGCGGATAGCACCCTCGAGCCTGCACAATGGATTTTTTTTAGGTGAGACACAGTATGCACAGAGCTGGACCCACCCTTTAGTCCTAAGGTTCATCTGCCAGGGCCTAGCAAGCTTGGACACTGGCAGTGAAGTCCTTAGGACGTAAGGTAGTGACTGTACTTTAGAGTATTTTAACAATAATATATCCTTTACGCTCTTGATCTCTCTATGTTTTATCTCCCTGATATAGTAAACTTCTTCCCAAAAGAGGGGCTTGCAGAAGCAGACAACTTTTCTAGCCTTCAGAGAAGTGCAGCCAATTACATTTATAAGCCTCATCTAAGGTTAAAGGACAAGTTCTTAACCAGACCTTAGTGTTCAATGTAAAATTATTGTTGACTTGATTCAGTATGAGTTGTCCAGAAAATCCTTGTCAGTTCCTCCTCCTTCCTTTCCTTTTTTTCCTCCTGCACTATGCAGGATCCTGACCAACATGATACCAGACAGAAGAAAAGGTCTGCCTGAGTGAAAACACTATTTTTTTTTTCTCTAATACTGTACGCTTATTTCCAAAGCTGATCTAAGTTATATACACAGCAGCCGAGATACTTAACAGGAATGTTACAAACAGGGATGCTGGCAAGCTACAAAACCACAGAGTTCTGGAGAGGTTTGGAGTGGAAGACCACTTCTGCTAAAGCCAGTGAGAGCTGTGACAATGATGTAAGTGATTTTACCATTTAGGACCAGGCTTTACCCCTTAGGATTCATATATTTTGATTGAATACAGAGGAGACAGTCATATCAAACAGATGAAAGACCCTTTAGCTTAACCACTGCTTTTTTTTAAAATATATATATATAAACAAACAACCTCAGCCACAACACACTTTAGACTTCTATTTCCACAATTTTATTTTGAGCAGTTCCAATAGGTTGTACCAATAACAGAAAATCACTATGTCTCAAGCAAAAAAGAGAGGGGAAGGTGTCACTGAAGTTATGATGAAAATATAGCTGTTAACCCAAACTGATGTCCTGTCTCTTCTGTATCAGCATGTTCAGCCCATGTTTTCTCATTTTCAATCTTCATACAAGTCATAAATGTAATCCTCTGAAGTCTCATTTCTATTGCTTCTGAACCCATCTCCTGACAATTTTTAGCACCTTCCTTTTTGCAGCAGTCTCAGACAGTGAACCCGCTCAGTCTTGTCAGTACTAGGCAGGTTCATGAAACTCCTCTGTATATGACATTTGGATATCATCATTAGATAATCTGGTTTGCAGAGGTGCTAAGTATCTGCCATCTCCAAACAACTGGCACCACACATTAAGGGTTTCAGGTGACACTGTCACACCAACAGAGATTTGAAAAGATCGGAGTCAGTATCTTAACAGTCTTTATGTTTAAAAACATTTACGGGCAATGTGTATTAAAACTACAGTATTTGTGTTTAGAAAACTTCAGTTACCTTCATTTTAAACACTAGTTAAGCAGTGGCCTATCCTGTGGGCCAAGCATACAACCTGTAGCTCTGTAATGAATTATTGCTGTCTAGGTGGATCTTCACACTCACATGGAGCCTCACTGACATAAATCTAGTTCTGCTTATTCAGAGTTCATCAGGAGATCCAAGCCTCATTGTTTATCGACAATTCAGTAGAAATATTATTTGCAGAACATTGTACCGCAAGCAAAGCAGAAGTTCTACCAGTGCCTCAAATCCTGCCAAAAGGGTGGTTAACTGTGTTTGAAAATTAGGCGCAACCATACAGTAGTGTGAAATGGCAACGCCTACCTTCATTTTACATTCTGTGTTGATGGATCCACCCTGTGCTATCTAGCATTCAGCCAGGACCCAACAATGCAGGAGTGTTTCTGTTGCTCTCTCACTGCTAGGTTGAGGCTCAGGCAGGCAAGAACTAGAAACCAGTAAGGTCATGCCTTTATGAGTCTGTTTTGCAACAGATGGTTACAATCAGCTTTTACCAGTAAGCACAAATGAACAGTGATGTTGAAATTCTTAGCATCCTCTAGATAACATCTATATAAACAGAAGTAAATTACATGTAAGAAATGTCTTTAAATATATTTAAAGGGACCACCTCTATTTCAGCATTTGTTTCCAAAAATAAAAACATGACTTCTTGCATATATACAGTTTAAGGGGCCCCAAATTTGCATCCTGCTGGATTAAACAAACCAGCTTTTTCTAATAACACTGCCAAACAGTGGAGATGACAGGATATGGAGAACATATATCACCCTCCATAAACAACATAACTGCCAAAGTAACTATTCATGCTGGCTCTGCACAATATATTTTGATTCTATAATGAGAACAATCCCTCTTTCCTTCCTGTAGCAAATATTTTCTTACTATAAGGAGGCCGGTGTTACTATTTATACGACTTAGTTAGTATGCCATTCTCTGCCTTAATAAAATGAAATTTTATTCAATCAGGGGATCAGGCCTAGCCAACATGGGTTTATGAAGGGAAGGTCCTGCCTAACCAACTTAATCTCATTCTGTGACTGGGTGACCCACCCAGTAGATCAGGGGAAGGCTGTGGATGTGATCTACCTAGACTTCAGTAAAGCCTTTGACACAGTCTCCTATAGCATCCTACTGAAAAATCTGGCAGCTCATGTCTTAGACAGGTACACCATTCACTGGGTTAAAAACTGGCTGGATGACCGAGCACAGAGAGTGGTTGTGAATAGTGTCACATCCAGTTGGTTTCCGGTGACCCGTGGTGTCCCCCAGGGGTCAGTCCTGGGCCCAGTTCTATTCAACAACTTTACTGATGATCTGGATGAGGGGATCGAGTCTACCATCAGTAAATTTGCGGATGACACCAAGTTGGGAGGGAGTGTCAATNTAGTGACAGGACAAGAGGACATGGCCTGAAACTGCAACAAGGGAGGTTTAGGCTGGACATTAGGACGCACTTCCTCATGCAGAGGGTGATTGGGCACTGGAATGGACTGCCTAGGGAGGTGGTGGAGTCACCGTTCCTGGAGGTGTTTAAGAGGAGACTGGACGTGGCACTTAGTGGCATGGTTTAGCTGATGCCATATTGTTGGGTCATAGGCTGGACTTGATGATCCTGGGGGTCTTTTCCAGCCTTGGTGATTCTGTGATTCTGTGAAATACCAGTATACAGAAAAGTGGATTTCTGAAAGATGGGTGGAAGGAGGGGGCAGGAGCAGGACAGAAAAGTTCCCCTAAAAACCAAACTGCTAATAACTGCAAGTGTCAGTAGAGTTGACACTTGTTGCATCATTTACAGTTTAACCGCAGAAGAAATGCTCTATGTAGGAAATTAAACTTAACACTGCTTATTGCAAAAAAACACATTTCTTTTGCAAGTGCTGCTTCATAATCCTTTCCTGGCTACGTTGCTGAAGCATTTACTCTATAAGATATTTTCCCTTTCCCCATGGAAAATAATAAAAAATTATTGCCATGAGCAAAGCACAGGTATCAGAAGCCAGCCCAGAATAATTTTGGTAGAAATGCCGAAGTTTGCAGTCTTATTTTCCCTTCTTCTTTGTTCTCATCCTTCCTCTCCCATTTCCTTTATGGGGATGTGAAAAAAATGAAAAATGATATGAGGTTGTGGGTTTTTTATTTCTTTGAAAGTATTCTGCAAAGATACAAGTACACAAGAGAGGCATAAAGTGGGTATGAAAGAGGTCTACTGCAGCAGAAACCCTTCTCTTTGTCAGAACACCAGGTCTTGGCTGCTACAAATTGCTTTGAAATATATAGGATCTGGCAAAATTATTTTCTCAATAGAATGAAGAAAAAGAAAACCTAGGCAAAATGGATGTTTAAAACATAATTTGGGAAACTTTTCAGTTTTTAAAAAAAAAAGATTTTGTCAACCACTTTTTATCCTGATTTGTAATAATGGTTGGGTAACACTTCAAAATGTCTTTCTGTCTATCACAGAAAGTATGCTGACAATACACATATGAACCTTCTCCTGAGCCAGGAAATCCTTCACCAAAACAAGCACAGAACCGAGCAACTACTCTTCGTGCTTCTTGGGAAAGAAAACAAAGAGTCTTCTTAGAAACCGAGAGATGGGATGAGGACATCAGCTCTTTTTAAAAGCCAGAAAAACAGAAAAATAGGTTAAAAAACTGATTTGGAAGCTCTTTTAGAGGTTGTATTTCAGTACACCACAGAATAAAGCAATAAATATAGTGTCAAAGATTTTGTTTCCTGTGCAAAGCCATTAAATGTTTAATATTCAGATTTCACTGCAAAAACTCCTATCAGTGCATGGCTGCTCATTAACACACAAAAACTCACTTGACTGCAAGATGTTTTGGAGCAATAAGAATAAAGCTGATCAAATGATCTGTTGATGATATGGCATGATAAGGTAAACATGTTTACAGTCCTCCTTTGTACTTCTGAGCAGTGAGTGAGTGGATCACTTGTCTAATAGAACAGGAAGGATAATTCTGTTAATTCAGAATTGATGCATAGCATCCTTTTGAAGAAAAAGCACTTGTTAATAGTATATCCAGTTTAAGTTTTACATGGACTAATCATCCCAACCATATTCTGCCTTTAAATACATTCAAACAAGTATCTTCACAGTTTTGTCTCTTTTTTTCAAAATCAGTAGTATAGAATTTTTTTCTAGAGTTACTGGAGTCACCAGGTTCATTTCATTATTTCTATAGTAGCCTTGGATGTTAAAGCAAAATAAGCAGGGAGACAAATGTAAACATAGGCAGAAAAGCACATATATTTTACTTGCAGCAATGCTATTAATCCTTGCATTTTTCTGAATCAGTTTTCTTTGACTGGATCTTTAGGTTCCTGTCACACAAAAAAAGTCCTTTCACTTTTTCAAATCATATCCAATTGGTGTGATGGCCCTAGCTAGTCCTCTCCAGGACTGTGGTAGCCACACGTACTGGCTGTAATATCCACCTCTTGGAGGATGTCTTAGAATTGAAGTCTAAATATGTGATATGACTTGCCTTGCCAGAAGAGCAACCTGTGAAAGTATCTTGCCTGAGCTAAGAAAACTACTCCATGATAATTACAGTCAGACACAGCTAGATTTACACAAACTGCACTGAGATCTCCTTTCACCGCAGTCAGCTAGTAGAGTATAATTATAATGTGTCCCATACTATTCTGAAATCACAGATAGCAATGAAATATCAGACACTTCTCCCTTAGATCATATCTTAATATACTTTAATAGTTTTGGTGAAAACTAGAAACTTTCTCAGAGTGACCAAACATGCAGGTTCCCATGTATGCTTTCCCCCTGACACTTTTACCATGCTACTCGATTACCATTTTCTCCAGAGGCAGATGCTAACGATTGTTTTCGCAGCAATAACAAAGGAAGAGTGATAGGACCTGTGGTATAACTCTCAGCATACAGAGGCTTAAGAGAGTGCAAAAAAAAATTGAATTCCTGTATTTCTTCTGACAGGCACCTAAGCCCCAAAGATACCTGGAAAACATACCAAGTATAGGCTTCATTAATCATTTCCAGTGCATTGCACTTTATTAATTAAAGTTTTGCAATGGACAAGAATTTAAGTGCTTCAAAAAACCCACATTCTAAGCAGGACACTTCCTGGAGGAGATGTTCCTGACCTCAGCAGAAACTCAACCCAGGAGAAGCTTCCAGAAAGCTAACCAGAAGAAGCTGGAGGTCAGGCTGACGACCTCCTTCCACCTCCAGGAGATAATGATGAAGCACAAGAGGATGAAGCAGGAGAAGAGAAACTCCTCAAGTGCCTCGAGTGTGCCAGAAAATTTCTGAGCCTCTCAGACCTCCTTGGCCACCAGCAGCTACACCTGGGCCAGAAGACCTCCACTTTGACCTCCCAAGAGGTGTCCTCCAGTATAGAGAAGCTCTCCCTGTGCTCCCAGAAGAGCTTCACGCACAGCTCCACCTTGACCACCACCCCCTGGAGGTCCCCCAGTGGGGAGAAGACCTTACAGCATCAGGAGTGTGGCAAGAACTTCACCATCAGGTTCCACCTTGAGGAAACATCTCTGTGTCCACACCGGGGATAAGCCCTACAAGTGCGGGGAGTGTGGAAAAAGCTTTGGGCACAGCTCCAGCCTCTTGGCCCACCAGAGGACCCACACTGGGGTGAAGCCCTACAAGTGTGGGGAGAGTGGCAAGAGCTTCACCGCCAATCATAGAATCATAGAATGGCCAGGTTGGAAGGGACCATAAAAATCATCTAGTTCCAACCTCCCCACACTGAGCAGGGATGCCAATCACTAG
>VWZO01020569.1:33039-48242 GCA_013396975.1 Bucco capensis | reverse complement strand
GGAGAGAGTCCAGCACAGGGCCACCAAGATTATTAGGAGAGTGGAACATGTGCCCTAGGAGGACAGGCTGAGAGAGATGGGTCTCTTCAGCCTGGAGGAGACTGAGAGGAGACCTCATCAATGTTTACAGATATGTTATGGGCAAGTGTCAGGAGGAGAGAGCCAGGCTCTTCTCAGTGTCATCCAATGTTAGGACAAGAAGGAATGGGTGTGAGTTGGACCACAGGAGGTATAGTATTAACCTTAGGAAAAACTTCTTTGCAGTGAGGGTGCCAGAGCACTGGACCAGGCTGCCCAGGAGGCTGTGGAGTCTCCTTCTCTGGAGACATTGCAGAGCTGCCTGGACACATTCCTGTGTGAGCTGGTCTAGGTGATCCTGCTCTGGCAGGGGGGTTGGACTAGATGATCTTTCTAGGTCCCTTCCAACCCCTAACCTTCTAGGATTCTATGATTAGTGCTCCGTGTGCACTGAGCACATGGCCTTTGTTATGCAAAGGTTGTTTGCTGTTGAGTGAAAGGGGCAGTTCAGCTAGAAATCTCAAAGGTGCTTAAAATTTATTACTTAAAATCCTTTGTCACAGTTTAAAAATGTCGTCTGATAATTTCTTGTCTTTGGCCAAGTCCATCTACATCTTTCCAGGTGAATTTTAACACCCTTGACTTTCTCAATTGGTGGTGTACTTTCCACTTCTGTTCTTATGCTGCCCTATATTGTGTGCTGTTAGACAGCTGCTCCATTGCACCAGATAAGTTCTTCTTAGTTGATGTTAAAATTGTTTCTTTGCATTAATACAGTGGCTAGTAGAGACTTTTGAGACTTGGTCTGCAGTGCACAATTGGTTTTGCTATGGGTATTTGGAAGTTGCAATGTTGTCTTTAGTTCTTAAGCTACATGTATGTACCAGGATCCAACAAATGGATGGCATGTTCTCTGTTGGGATGAAGTTTGAGTGTAGAGTCTTTTGTTTTATTGAGCAATGTACAAATGGGACATAACTGTTCTTCCCAATGTAGTAAATGTGAGGATGTTTAGGGTGAATGCAGTCTACTGTCTGCTTCAGTGTAACCTGATGGTGTTAGTTACTGAATAATTTCAGGTTATCTGATTTTCAACTGAAATACTAACAGCTACTTATTTTGTATTGTAGGTTGTCTTATTAAATAGTGTAACCTAGAACAGCTCTGCAAGGAAATTGGAGGAGAAAAGAAACAATTGAGCATTTTCCCTCTGGGCTTCTTTGAAGAGCTGTATTCTCTTCCTGCTATTCTAATGTCATGTTGGTTCTCTACTCACCTTTCTCTCATTTCATGGTCAAAAGGATTTCGTCTCTTCTGAGTTTTGAGACTTAACTTTAAAATTCTGTGTTCTTTCATCCTTCCCCCCCCCACTTCTCACTGGTGGGCAAAGTGTAGTCATAAGCCTGGGAGCCACTGAGGAGCAGCAGTAGTAAAAGGATACTTCCAAGCTCCTTCTTCCTAAAGCTGTGGAAAGAGAGGGAATGCTGACACCAAAGATCTGTTCCGCCTCGTGTCTTGCCTCTGACAGTGGCCAAGAGTGCATGTGCAGGGGAGAGTGAGCACACCTAGTTACAATCCTAATATGTTATCTCATGTTCATCTGTAGCTTAGAGACTTTCTAAGTTACAGGTGATATCCTCATGTTTAACCTTGGCTATTTCTTCCAAGAGTTTGCTAGCTCATGGGTGTTGAATTTGACTACACCAAATGAAGTTTTGTTTTCTGAAATGTTCTAGGTAACAGTACGTATTAGCTGATCTGTGACAGTGTGTTAACTTTGCCTTTCTTTTTTATCAACTGTGATATTGACCTTCCTATACTCAGCATACCAGTAACAGCAGCAAAGAAAATGCTTTTGAGATAGATTTCTTAAAATTTTTCCTTTTATTCCTTCTTCTAAGGTGTGTATTTAGTCATGCTTATCTGAAAAGGAGTAGCTAATGGCTGAGTGTCAAACTTCTACTCCAAGCAGAACTATCTTGTTATGCAGTCTTTTTATTAGGTGGCTGCCTGTGGATTATCTTGAATGTCTAATGGCATAAAATTGTCCCCAAAAGCTTAACTGGGTGTGACATTGTGTAGTGCTGTGTGTTACGGTGCATATCAAGGAGGCTATTCACTTGTAGATGTAAGAGTAGATACTACTGCAAGTGCTGTGAGTTAATCAAAACAGCTTACAGTGAAAACTTGTTATCATCTAATCTAAGGAGAGAAAAGACTTTCAATTTGTGATGGGGAGCATGAGAAGAATGCTGGACTTCTTCAGCCAGGTGCTGAATTAATGAACCTTGCTGTTCCTCTACTGGAGATAACAAAATACTGACACTCAATACAGGGACAGGTTTTCAGAGGTGATGGAAGGCTTGAGGGTCTGAGCCTGAATTGGTACAATGAGGCTTGGTTTCCCAAAGATTAATGGTCAGATTGTTTTGAAAATTGAAGCTCTTTGTTTCTGGAACTAGCTAACTTGGTCACAAGAGTGGGGTATTTCTTTTTCTCTACTTGCTCTGGAATACAAAAAAAGTTTGTGTCTCCAGGGTAATTGGGAGTGGACTTGTACCAGGTGTGCGTCTTGCATGAGTAGTTCAGCTCCCTGGTTCCCAAAGCTCTTATGTGTTGTTCAGATACGCATACTTGCCCACTCATTGCAGCAAGAATCATTTTGCCCAGTAAAATTAATCTTCTTGTAAATTAAACAGCAGCTGCACATAATACCATTTCCTTTCATGTGTGAGAACCACTTTCTAGAGGTAAAATTCAGGGGCACAGACAGCTAATTACACAACTAATTTGCCTTCTGGCTCTTAGAGGCAGGGAATGCCAGCATATTTGTGACTCTTCCATGCTTTTTGAAAAATTTTTGGCAGTTAAATTTGTTGAGCATTGATAAGTAGCACTGTGAAGTGTGGCTATATTTCATATCCTATCCATACATTTGTTCATGGCTTAGCTCACATTTGTAATTTAGGGAAGGGTTCCTATTTCCATGCTGAAGTTCTAGTTAAATGTGAACAGCCCTTGAAGTATCCTTTAGGAGCACACAGGCTGCATCATTATTACCATTAGCTGCAGTGAAGATTGAATTTCTGAGGTGAATCTCCTCATTGTCCCACTTTCTCCACATTGATTTCTTGCTGTGAAGCAATCTTAGTGTGAAATCAGGATTCCTTGGGATGGAACTGAACCAGAAGTGTCACTTGAGGAACATATCTGCTGGGCATCAAGTGTCCTTGTGTCTTTGATCCAGTGCAGACCCCCAAACTGTGATTCTTGGGGTCTTGGCATCAATTGCTCTCCTCAGCCTTTTCTGCTTTTGGACTGTGTCAGGTGCTAACGTAGTTGTGCTAGTCTAAAATTTGTATGTGATGGAGGACAAACTTTTTTACTGTTTAAATATTAGTGAAGTAAATAAGCAGACGATCTTGAGTTCCATTTACTCATCTAATATTTTATTCTCAGGAATAAGGTATTTTCAGGAGTCTTAATGCAACCAACCACATTGATCTGAATGTTGCTTTTTCCTGTGTTTCCAGAATTGTCTATGTTGGTATTTGTCTCTTTCAAATAATGAAGAGGGCCCTGGCATTCCTGTTTTTAAAGCCAGCTGTTTTGCAGACCTGCATGGGGGTAATTTTATTCAGTCGTCTGTATGGGGGTTACACAGACCCTCTTAAAGATTTTGACCAGAATCCTTATTTGCCTTCTAGATGTTTTTTGTCCCTGACTTCTTGTCTTTTTCTGTCTATTTCCTACTCCTACCCTCTCCAATCCTGTAATGAAAAATGTCTCTTCCTGAAACAGGGATGATTTCATGTGTCTACATTTTTATGCCAGAAGCTAGACTAGCTGTCTTTTCTGGGGCAAGAGTTTCTCATACCCAGTGCCATAGCAAATAATAAAAGCTCATCAGCAACAAGTGCTGTAAATACCTTGCAGTCTTGTTCTCAATTATAGAATTAGCTATGTAAATGATGTATAAAAGGAGGAAGAGCCTTGATGTTTCTAAAATCATACTCTGTGTACATACATGCGTATAATTCCTTCTTGTCTAGGAGAAAAACATCTCTGCTCCTAACATGCAAGCTCCATAGAGATTAGCATACTAATCAGTATTGCTCTGCATGACCTGAAATTGGCTTTTGAGTGCTAACTGGATTTATTAGTACATTGAGAGAAGGAGCTGGAAAACACTGGTGTCTGGTTTTCCAGGTTGCAGACAACAGTATGGGTGATGTGGTGGTGTAGGTGCCTAGCTGAAATCCTCACGGGGCTGCTGAGCTATGGGGGCACCAGCTGACAGAGCACAAGCTAACTGTCTGGTTTGCACTTGCTGATGTCGTCTTTGCCTAGCTCTATGTATCTTTCTGGTTTCATCCTTATGTAAAGAAACAGTGTGATAGAGTGAAGCAGGCACTAAACCTGAAACCAGGAATGCTGGTGATCTATTCCTGACTGCTCCTGTTCTACTGCCTGAGTTTGGTCTAGTTGGTTATTAAGTCCAAATACATGTTCTTCAGCAAAAGAGCTGGCAGTAGCTGTGCTGCTGCCCTTACCTGCATGTCCTGAGGTGGCACAGATGCTCGTTCTAATGCAGTAACACCAACTCTGTGTGCTTCTGTTTTTGGCATTTTTAATGTGGTCACATGCTTGGAGATTATTTATGGTGAAGATGGGACCATTAGATAGTTTACAGATGAAAAGGATTGCTCTATAAACACTGAGTTACATTCATTCAATATGCTGCCTTGTTCAGCAGCCTTGCTGCCCAGCCATCTCCTGCCTTCATCTCTCACAACAGTAGATACAAACAGGTGAAGTGAAGCTGCCCTTCAGGATCCCAGCCAGAAATTCTGAGACCCTACTATGTGTTGGGTTGTTTGGCATAATGGCTGTTGATTTCGGTAGTCAGGCTTTGTTCTGTTGCTGTTTTTGCTGGAGCTTATGTCATGCTTTGCTCATCCAGTAGAGTGCTTGCTGGGCAACTAGTCTCTGTGTAATGAGATTTGAAATTATCCCAAAAAACGATTTTTGGGGCAGTGGAGGTTAAGATTAATAATATCTGGATTATGAAAGCATGTGTTTTTTTATCTCATCATCCAATTCCCTTTAGATTTAGCGTGGCTTTAGGGAGGACTTTGTCAGTACAGATGGGGTGTTGGGTTAAATTGCAGTGGATGAGCGCCACCAAAATCAAGCAGGTAAAACCCCCTAAAAAAACCCTTCTGCAAGCCCCAAACCCTTAACAAAAAACCCTCCACCAAAACCTAAAGCAAAATAACCACTGAAAAAATCAGCACTGCACAAAAAACCCAACTACTGTTGGTATGTGGGGTGTTTGTTTTGCCTTTTGTTTTTACTATAATTGCCAATGAAAGTAAAAGACTTTATATTGGATTCAACAATTCGTACGTTTGAAAGCATTTTGAGTGTTTCTTGGATGCTACCTAACATTAAAGATAACTTGGAAAACAAATGATTACTTTATACCAATAAAAATCAGTATGTTTTGCTCTGGAAGGAAAAGGGGATCATAATAATAATGGAAATTGTTTTGAGGAGAGGGAAGGAGGGAAAATTCTGGGATTTCCTTTTTAAAATGTATAATTTGTGAAATTATGGATTTGGGAAACACATGGCTGTTGCTGTGTGTGTGTCTTGAAAAAAAGTCTTTTGACAAATATACTTTTTCTAGCCTTCCAGCTTTCTCACCCCTGCTAGGTGCTATATCCTGCTTAAAGTCATGCTGATTGAAAGTGTATTAGCTTTTATGAAAGTTAAATGTGATCTTGCCTAGGATTTGGATTTTTTGTCTTGTCTTGGATTTTCACAATCAGTGTATGATTTTAGTTAATATAGATGCAGATTTAGAAATGATCTGTTCTAACCTAGTTGTTTCTCCAGTTATATCTAAAGAAAGTTCAGTTTAATCCTAGTGGTATGCTGTATTTCACATAGAGCAAAGAAGATGGTTGATCTCTGCCCAGAGGATATTGCAGTATAGAACAAATGGATTTGGACTGCTCTGCTTGGTTCAAACTGCTTGGGGAAGATTTAAGATAACAGATAAGTGGAGGTTAATGATGTTGCAGAACAGCACTGATTTTAATTCTGTGTATTCCAGTTTGAGGGCTTCTAAAAAAATATTGGTAAATGTATGCACTCCTCTTGAGCTGGAATTAGTATGATGGTTTTTAACCTGTGTTTTTCCTCCTTGCTAAAGAAAATATGAAGATATAGCATTTCTGCAAATATTTATAGCCCTACTTCTAACCTAGCTCTTCAGCTTTGAGCTGTGGGCTTAAACTGCTTTGCCAGCTGTTTTCTTAGAATGTAACATATTGAACCTCTCCTGGCAACACGAATTTATTTGAAGGCAGAACAACGAAAAATCACATATCTTGCATGGCAGTCTGAATACCACTTCAGAGACCCTGAACTTCTTGGGTCAGATATCACCAAGTAAGCTAAATGGGCTGCTTGGGCAGAGTAGGGTAAAAATGGAATTCTGTGAGATTGTTTGGAGGAAAGTAAATAAAGGTTGTTAGCAGGGATAGGTATTTCAGGTGAGACCCAGGAAGGAGCAGCATGTTGACTCTTACATTTCATTGTTTTTTTCTTTCCTTCCCGTTTTGCTCACAGCTGCATTTTGGAGACTTACCAGAAAGTAGTTCTTTAGATATAGCCTTTTATCTTCAACTGTCAGGCAGTGGTAGGAATAGGAAATAGAGATCACATGTAAGGGAGTTGTTTGACATCAAGAGGAATCTAGAACATGATCTTAGACATTTGTTCTGTTTGGACCAGTGGTGCCATAGTTCTCTGCCTGCTAAGGTCTACTCTTTTTGACAAACTAGACCCCTACTTTGCACAGCTGGGTAAAGTTTATATAGCTTCTCCTTTCCTCTCTACCTGCAGTATGTCTTGCTCTACCTTCCAGTAGCATACCTCTCCCCATCACTGGAGAGGCTAGTGAGGCGTCTAGAGAATATGTCTTATGAGAAGTGGCTGAAGGAATTGGGGTTGTTTAGTCTAGAGAAGAGGAGACCTTGTTTCTGTCTACAACTACCTGAAAGGAGGATGGAGTGAGGTGGGGATAGGTCTCTTCTCCAGGGTTAACAGTGAGAGGACAAGAGGAAATGGCCTCAAGGTGCACCAGGGGAGTTTTAGCAGCTTAGATGTTAGGAAAAATTGCTTCACTGAAAGGGTTGTTAAGCCTTGGCCCAGGCTGCCCGGGGAGGTGGTGGAGTCACCATCCCTGGAGGTGTTCAAGAAACTTATAGATGTGGTACTTAGGGACATGGTTTAGTGGTATGGTAGTGATAGGTAGATGGTTGGACTTGATGGTCTTAGAGGTCTCTTCCAACCTTAATGATTCTGTGATTTTGTATAGTGGGATCTATGCTGTTAGCATCTGGGGAGTGTTTTAAACTCTAATTAGTGCTGCATGTGCAGCCTGGTTTCTACCTTACAAGCTTCTGCTGTAGTTTACTGATCTCTTCTCCTTGTATTGTAGCAGAAATAATCCATAGACATGCTTACAGCAAATTCCTATGGCTCATTTTGGCAGAGAATTGAAATGAGTTGTGTGCTTGAGTAAAAGAGGTGCCAGTCAGCTGGCCTTCAAAAGGGTACAGCTGAACAAGTGAACAGTGCTTTATTCCCAGTAGCCCATGAGGTAGCAGTAGAGGTGATTCTGCCTGTTGCAGTTGCCTCAGTAGAGACACATCACAGAAGCTTTTCTTTTTGTCAGACAGTTCAGTGAAGATTTTCCAAAATAGATCTTTTGGGGCTGTGATCAGATGATCTACTATCTGTAGTGATACAGTGTATTTTATATGGTGAAGTATTTTTCTCTTGCAGTCCTTGATTTGTAGATAACAAGGCATTTCACTGCTGTTTCCAGATCTGAACTTGCCAATTACTATGTGTTTACCTGAAGTAACATCATTCAGACACTTGTGTTGGGCAGAACAGATAAGGTCTGACTCACTGGATGATCATCTGACCCATTTTACTGGTGTGTTTTGTGTATTTTAGAATAAGAATGGTGGGATATTTTTTGAGGTTTTATTTGGTTGGGTGTAGGGGTCTTTTATGTTGATTTGGGAGGGGTTGGGGTTTTTTTGCTTTGGAGACATGGGGGAGAAGCATGGAAAATCTGTTTAGTATTCTTCTGAGCTCAGGTGGTTGTCTCCATAGGCTCTACCTATAAACAGCAGTGAGAGAGAAGTTTTTCAGAGAGCTTCTCTCCCTTGATGACAGAGCTTAGGTAAATAGCCATACAAGGCAGAAAACATCTAACAGCTATGCAGAAGGACTCCTGAAGATGAAAAGGAGCACCATAGCATCATTTAACTTCCTGTCTAAGCTGGTGGCATTCTATGATGAAGTGACTGCATTAGCGGATAAGGAAAGAGCAACTGGTATCATCAACCTTGACTTCAGTAAGGCCTTTGTCATAGTTCTACACAACATTGTCACTAATTTGGAGAGATACAGGTTTGATGGATTGACTGTTTGATAAGAAAATGGTTGGATGGTTGCATCTAAAGAGTGGCACTCAACAGCTCAGTGTCCAAATGGAGATAAGTAAAAGTGATGTTCCTCAAGAGTATGTATTCACAGAATCACAGAGGTTGGAAGAGACCTCTGAAATCAAGTCTAACCATACCTATGACTACCATTCCACTAAACCATGTCCTTAAGTACTACATCTAAAATGTTTCTTAAACACCTCCAGGGATGGTGACTCCACCACCTCGGTAGGCAGCCTATTCCAAGACTTAACAACCCTTTCAGTAAAGAAATCTCTCCTTATATCTAATCTAAACCTTCCCTGGTGCAACTTGAAGCCATTTCCTCTTATTCTCTCACTGTTAACCCTGGAGAAGAGACCTACCCCCATCTTACTACAACCTCTTTTCAGGTAGTTGTAGAGAACAAGAAGGTCTCCCCTGTGTCTCCTCCAGACTAAAAAACCCCAGTTCCCTCAGCTGCTCCTCATAAGACGTCTGCTCCAGACCCCTCACTAGCCTTGCTGCTCTTCTCTGGACATGCTCTAACATCTCTGTGTCCTTCTTGCAATGAGGGGCCCAAAACTGAACACAATATTTGAGGTGAAGACTGGTCCTGTTAAATATCCTTATTTATGACGTACACAGCTGGGACTGAATGTACCCTTATCAAGTTTGTGGGCAACACCAAACTGAGAGGTGCAATTAATTCGCTAGAGGGGCTGGATGACATCAGAAGGGACCCCGAGAGGCTTGAGGTAGCAGGCCCATGTGAACCTTATAAGATTCAACAGGGCCAAGTGCAAGGTCCTACACCTGTGTCAGGGCAATCCCTGCTATCAGTGCAGGCTTGGAGGGATGAATGGATTAAGAGCAGCCCTGCCAAGAAGGACCTGGGGGTACTGATGGATGAAAAGCTGGGTGTGAGCCATCTATATGTACTTGCAGCTCAGAAGGCAAGTCGTATCTTGGGCTGCATCAAAAGGAGCGTGGCCAGCAGCTTGAGGGAGGTGGTTGCTCCCTCTCTACTCCACTCTGGTTGGACTCCACCTGGAGTACTCTGTTCAGCTCTGGAGTCCTCAGCACAAGAAACACATAGACCTGTTGGAATGGGTCCAGAGGAGAGCTGGAACACTTCTCCTGTGAAGAAAGGCCAAGTGTTTGAGTTGTTCAGCCTGGAGAAGAGATGACTCTGGGAAGACCTTACTATGGCCTTTTGATACTTACAGGGGGCTTATAAGAAAATTGGAGAGAGACTTTCTACCAAGGCCTGTGGTGACAGGACAAGGGGCAATGGTTTTAAACTGAAAGAGGGTAGGTTTAGATTGGACATAAGGAAGAAACTCTTTATGTTGAGGGTGGTGAGACACTGGAACATGTTGCCTAGAGAAGTTGTGGATGCCCCATTATTGGAAATGTTCAAGGTGAGATTGGCTGGAGCTTTAAGCAGCCTGATCTACTGGAAGATGTCCCTGCCCACAGCAGGGGTGTGGAACTAGATGATCTTTCAAGGTCTCTTCCAACCCAAACTATTCTGTGGTTCTCTGATAACTAAGAGCTGGCCTAACAAAAGCCTTGTATTTTGCTTAGGTGCATTGAAATTCCTTTTCTTAGGGTTGGTGGGTGAGGGGTGAATGGGAAAGACAGCAGATTTTTAGTGTACTGCAAAACATGTTGGTTTAATCCTTTCAGTGTGAGTCTTAATCAACATGGTATGGATGGGAACGTACTTTTTCACCCAGTACTGGAGATGTGGCTTTTCTGAGATATCTCAGATGGCATGAAGATCAGAAAAATCCAGCAGCCTTGCAGTTTGATAGCATTTCTGAGGCTTCACTTAAGATTCAGTATGTGTTTCTTCATCCTTATAGAGATAATGGGTTTTAAGCAATTACACCCAGGCTAATTCCTTTTGATAACAGCTCTACATTATCTAAAAAAAGAACCCTAGTTGCCTGGGAAAGAACAATGTAAATGTCTCATGGACCCTTTCATTAGCTCTTCTTTGATATCCTCAGATCATGTGCTGTAGGTCTTTCAGACCTTAAAAATCTGTCAAGTCTTTTTTTTAGGTAGGGAATAGTGCAGTCATAGAGGTGTAACAATACCGTTGACTTGCAAGGCATTGGGAATCAAATTTGGCCGCTTTAAGATGAGGACTTTGTTCCTTCTCTGTGCTGCCTCTCTGGTTTAAAGGTGCAGGTTGCTTTTGCTGATTAGGGTGACTAAACTTTTTTAACTTGAAAAAAGTAGCAAGAGTACCACTTCAGTGTAGATCCCAACCACTACTATGTGTTTGCACTGGAAAGAAGAGTATGATGTCATATGTTAAGCAGGAATGGTAAGATATCTCACTTCTTTTTATTCTTTTTATTCTGCTTAATCTCTCTGACTTTTACTCTCATACAATATACAGTGTAGGATAGAAAATTCAACTTNGGGGGGGGGAATTCCAAAGCAACATGCTATTAGAGTAAATGTGCCACTTCTAGGAAAATCATGTTACCTATTAAAAAAAAATGTTTTAACAGTATCGAAAGGTTTTCGAACAGAGTAGGCATGCTTGTCGTAACTTGCTCTTTTTCTCCCAGATAGACACAGATGACATTGCTGACATGGAGATGCCTGATAATTGGACCTGGGAGGAGAGGCAAGGGGAAAAGGGGGAAGATTGGCAATAAGCATTATAATCTCCCATGCTGATATGCCTTGGATCCTTTTCCCTAGAGAAGAGCCTGTGAATAGGTGGCATGTTGTGTGTCCCTTCACCTGTCTGCTCACTAGGGAAAGTTGCTGAATGCTTCCCAGCAGGAGCCTGATCAGTTCTCTTTAGCAACTGAGGAAGAGGATTTGTGTGGATATGTCTCTTTGGCGGGACAAAAAAGATGCAAAAATCAAATCTCTTTTTTTTGGTCCATTTTGTAAAATGACTTTATGCATCACAAATGCAGTAGTTAGGCCATGCAGTACAGAAGCAGGAGATTTGGGATTTTACTAGAAAAAGGAGACAAAGTGTACAGCTTTAATGGTGAGGAATCCATTGCTTCTTCTCTAGTGTGGCACAAGGAAGGTTGCCACTGCTAAACTGCATTATTTCACAGTGCTGCAGCAGTGGTGCCTAGATTGAAAATAAATGGGGGTGTTAATGGAATGAAATTCATTACTACCATTTGCAGAGTTGTCTGCAGTGTGGGTTTTTCTTTTCCTGTCATAAAATGTTGCAAATTTGAAGGGGTTGCTGTATTTCCTTCCCAGACGAGATGATGTTTATTTGGCAAATGAAACAACCTTTTGTTTGAAAAGCTCTTTTAAGATGAAAGGAATCAGCATAGTTGTGGCTGTCTCTCCTGTGACTGCCTTGGTTGAGAGGCTGGACTGTGTGTTCCAAGTTTTTCTGATGCAGAGGCTCAAGTGCTTAGTCTGAGCCAATTTGCTCATTCTTCAGCTCTTACTTTTTTGGCTTTAATTGGCTTCCTACTGCATGTCACATTGCATTTTCCTTTGGCTGGCAGACGTAGAAAATCGACCTGCTTCTCTGGGCTGCTAAGAGAACATGCTTTCTTAGTAGAAGACAGAGCTAACTGCCTTCTTAGTTAGCTAAGAAGACAGAGCTGTCTAGTGCAGGCTGAAGAAAGCACCTTGTGTAGGAGTGCTGAAGCAGAAGTGTATTGTTTGCAAAGGTAATACCTTCTCAGCCTTGTGGGTGGCTCTACAAATTCTTTCTCATCTTGTTCTTCCATAAATGATATGTAGATGCAAAACCTGTTTGAAGATGAAGCTCCTAGAAGACTTTCCTCATTTATAGCAATGTCTCTAATTCAAGAGGAAATCCTCACCAGCCCTTTCCTTGAGGAGCTGTGTAGCTTTTTGAGTGTTTAAGCACATCACGTATTCTGTAGGTCCTGCACAATTTTGCTGCCTTGTTTTCTTGGTTATCCTAAAAATGACAGGTTGCTGTTTAATGTACTTGGTTTGACTTAACAACCTACCTATTCAGTCACCTGCTTTCCTTGTTATTTCTTTGAAAGGTTTTCATTTAATGACAGCAATGAGATGGTGCATCTAGGTGATGGGACAAATTAATTTAAGCACTTCATGCACCATTGCTAGGGAACAAACACTAGCTCAAAACTGCTTAGGCTGTGTCTGGGCTATCTTGCCTCTCTATTACTAATATGACAGGGCCAAGTATATTATTCCACCTTGAGCCACGCTTTGTCCATGCTCTGGGTGGAGTATCTCGTGTGTTCCCTTGGCAGAATCTTATAATCAAGTGCCTGACAAACAGCCATGAAAAAACTCTGTGCTTGCCCTATTTTTTGGATGTTTCTGGCCCAGTGTTGTCTGGTAGTCATATCACCTGTCTAATAAGCCCAAGGAATAAGTCCCATCCCTTGTGTTTGTGTGCTGGCCTCTTTACAGGGGCCTCATTACCTTTTGTTTTTGAAAATGGTTCCTTGTGATTTCATCTGGTAACTCTGTAGAAAGAAAGTTTTGTATTTAGGCAGTTAATCTTCTGTTCTGGCAGGTTTGATGTCCAACGTTACAGTTTATAATACAGAGCTATTTATGGAGTTCCTACTAAACAGACATCTTTGGTGGTCTCGGTCATACTGAAAAATATGGAGCTGTCGAAGTTCTGTTGTTTTCTGTCATTAGTGTATACACTGTTCTGTCCTGCTCCATTAGGAACTTGTCACCTTATATTAACAGTGAAATATATTAGGTGTCATGAAAAATAAATGTTTCCATCAAATGTACAGAGTTTGCAGCACTCATATCATGAAAGCTGAAATTCATTTGCTCCGGGAAGATGAAAAAGGTATATGCAAGTAACGTGACACTACAAGAATAAGATATTTGTAAAACCTCCTCATTTATCTGCCAGAGTAAAATGGAACTCATATCTTGCTAAGATCAGTGTCTGTAGCTCTGTGCCTTCTGCTACAGCTATATGAAATGTTAATCTCTAATGCACAGCAAAGGACATAACACCTTGTTTAGTAGCTAGGGATTCTCTTGCTGTTGACTGTTGCAGGATAAAAGGCAGAAGCCTGAATTCACAGCTTGCTAGATACTGAGCTTCCTGTGTCACCTAGAAGTGTAGCTCACCCTTGGAGTGTCTGCCCTGTGCATGTGCCTCCTTACCTACAGGCAGGTCACAGCAGAAGCTGTGCCATAATTTCTTATTCTCTTATTTTAGGATGCTGTCTCTGTGTGCTTCTGATTTATGAGAATCCTAATTTATCTTAGCAGCAACAAATGTTACTGTTCGCAAAGTATAAAAATATAACTGTTACAGGCTGTCCCTTCTCTTTCCTGCAGGTGTTTCCACTGCCCTTCTCCCAACTCTGTGTTCAATTGGGATTGCTTATGGGACTGTGCTATGAGGAGGGGTATGGTCCTTGCTTTACAGCAATTGGGTATGCTCTCCCTGTGTCCCTATCTTTCCCTTTGACCTGCCTTCTCTTACAAAGATGCTAATCATCCTCTACCTTCCTTTTGTGCCAAAGGATTTTAGTGGCATGCGAAGAAGAGAAACTGTTGTTGGTGCTAATCTCAAACACCACCAAATGTGGCCCTTGCCACATTAGTCATGCTTTTGTCACCTCTAGATTGGATTAGCGCAGTGCATAGTATGTGCGTCTGCAGCTGAAGACACATGCAGAACAGTGTTGTCTGCTTCTCTTAGTGTCACAGGAGAGTATTTTCTAGAGAGAAGTCAGCATTTGAGGACTGCCCTCAGTTAAGATCCTGAGCTGACTTCTCACAGTGGTCTGCTGGAAGTTGGTTTGGCTGTCAGGCAGTGCTTTAAAGCTTACCTGCTGCTGTTACTGCTCTCTGTAAGAAGATAAGTTGAAGGATTGAATGGGGCTGCATCTTAAGACCTAGTGAGGAAATATGTCAAAGTCCTGCAGCTTGCTTTATTTTTCATTGGTTACTTTTCCATATCAATGATTTTACTATATGGTGCTTGTGTTTAGAGAGATCTCCTTAAAGATATCTAGCTGTAGAACAATGCAAGGGTAGTGGATATTTTTCTCTCTGATTCACAGGTGAATGGTGCAGAGAAGTCGAACTTCCTAATTAGAACTAGTCAATCATGTGCTCAGGTACATAAGAATTGTCTTCTGGGAGGGGCATAAGGGCTAAGAGACTAACCCCAGTGTGCATTACAAATAGGTTTAATGAAGTACTAATGTTGAATACAGAAGGTCATGGCAATGAGGAAATGTGACTTATGACGGTGGCATTGAGTGCACCATCAGCAAGTTTGCAGATGACACCAAGCTATGGGATGCTGTTGATAAGTTGGAGGGGCAGGATGTCATCTAGAAGGACCTGGACAAGCTGGAGAGGTGGGCCCAGGTGAACCTCATGAGCTTCAACAAGACCAAGTGCAGAGTCCTGCACCTGGGTCGGAACAATCCCCATGTCCAATTGCCCACTGGCCATGAGCAAACAGTGCACACTGGCAGCCTAGGTGGCCAATGGCATCCTGGGCTGCACCAAAAGAAGTGTGGCCAGCAGATCGAGAAAGGTGACTCTGCCACTTTGCTCTGCTCTAGTGAGACCTCATCTGGAATACTGTCCAGTTCTGGAGCCCTCAATACAGAAAGGACATGGAGTTGATGGAGCAGGTCCAGAGGAGGCCACGAGAATGATCAGGGG
>VWZO01020569.1:4287-32032 GCA_013396975.1 Bucco capensis | reverse complement strand
GGGGCTGGAACACCTCTCCTACGAGGACAGGCTGAGGGAGCTGGGATTGTTCAGCCTGGAGAGGAGAAGGCTTTGGGGGGGACCTACTAGTGACTTTCCAGTACCTAAAAGGAACTTAGAAGAAGGCTGCAGAGGGCCTGTTTGCAAAGGCCTGTAGTGAAAGGACAAGGGGCAATGGTTTTAAATTGGAGAAGAATAGATTTAAACTGGATATTAGAAAAAAGTTCCTCACCATGAGGGTGGTGGAACACTGGAACAGGTTGCCCAGGGAGGTTGTTGGGGACCTATCCCTGGAGGCATTCAAGGTGAGGCTTGACAGGGTTCTGGGCAAGCTGCTCTAGTTGGGGATGTCCCTGCCCACTGCAGGGGGATTGGACTAGATGACCTCCAGAGGTCCCTTCCAACCCAAATCATTCTATGATGGAGCTTGTACATGTGAACAGCCTGCAAAGCAAAGAGCATGCTGGTAATTAGGAACTGGGGAGGTAAAGAGACTATGCCAGTCCTTGGTTCAACAGTTTGCTGAACTGCAACTGGCTATAGAAATATGCTTTTTTCCTCTTGTATTTATGCTCAGTGTGTACAGATGCTTGTGTAGTTTTTAAATGCCCACAGAAATTTGGATTCTATACCATATACTTCTCCATGCTGCTCTGGAGGGCACAAGCTGCACTTCATAAGAGGTTCTCCAGTGGGTTATTTCTCTCCATGAGACTAACTTATTTTCCCGCACTGGGTTACCTGTTGCTATGATGATTCTGAGCCAGTGAGTAAAGTCTTAATTTACAGAAAAAAGACATGCAGAGTGATATGAGGGGAAGGCTCAGCAAGTACATTGTTCATGTCACTAGCTGGTGAATTCGAGCAGTGGTGTGTTGCTGGACTTTGTGTGTTGGGGGTTGTTTGCTAAAATTTGGCTTTGCCTCTGTGGTATCTTAGATCAACCTCTTGGTCCAACTGCTTTTAATGTTGTTACGGACATCTACTTGGTTTTAGCAAGATCTGTCCTTCAGTGTTCTGGCTTCTAAAATATTTTGCTATGTATATGGAGCTGGTGGGACGCAGTAGGCTGTTCATATTTGCAGATTGTAGTACCCCTGTCTTTCTGAAAAGAGTTTTCTAGTTGGAACTATAAACCAAAGCAGTTTGCTCTTTTGGAAAGTGAGAATCTACCAAAATTCCTGTGCGGCTGCTGAGGTTATTCTTTGGGCTACAGAGCCAAATCAACCAGAAAAATCTTCTGCTGCATCTTTGCCAGGTCCTCTGGTTAGTTTAAATGGCTCACACTTTTGTCTGGAGGATAACATACTATTTTGCCAGCCTTCTGAAGAGAACTGCTGTTGTTCTACCCTTTTAGCAAGACAGTCCCAGAAAACATGATCTGAACACTGTGTGCTCCTCTGCTCTGGAGGGAGCCTGCTGTGTTCATGCTTCCATGTTCTGGGACTTCCACCAAAGAGGAAATGTGCGCTAGAAACAGATGTAACTTGTAAAAATCTGTTCAAGCAAACTGTCTGTTAAAACTGGTTCTTCCTTTTAAATCAACTGAGAAGGCAAGGAAGCTCACCTCTGTTCGAGAAGCTGTAACTGTTCAGGGGAGAGGAGACTATGCTCATTTTTGAGGAACATCAATTTGCCATTTTTATGGCCCTCAAGCTAGGGGAGTTTCCTACTTTTTACCCTCTACTGATGTCAGCAGAAGACTTATACGAATGCATGATCAGATTATGCCCGCACTGTAGTAATGAAAGCCACGTATTGTTACTATCTTACATACCACTTGGCTTGTAGCAGTGAAACCATTACCTATTGTGTCTATGGCTAGTTTTTTCCTCCTTACAATTTTCTCACCCTCAGTATTTCATTATTAATGTGTTGCTAAATAAGCAGTGAAACAAGGATTGCCCACTAAGAATGGTGTATTTAGGGGCTCTTGTTCCTAAGATTAAGTGTTGATAGAGAATATTGCTCTTGATAGTTATAGCTTTCTGTAGAGTGAGGTGTTCAGCCTTACTCTGGATTTGTTTGTTTGTTTGTTTTCCCCCAAAGTCTATGCTGGTAATTCCTTTGTTAACTGTATGTCTCTTATTCTCCTGTATGTATGTTAACTGTATGTCTCTTATTCTCCTGCCTAGCTTTCTGCAGAGGACGTGTTGTGAGGGTGCCCACGGGTCCTCTTATTCGAGTTGCGGGCACAGAGGTGGTGATCCTTTGCAGCGTTAGTGACTACGATGGACCCAGTGAACAGAATTTTGACTGGGAGTTCTCCCGGGATACTGACTTCATGCGGATAGTGAGTACCTGGGATTCTACATTCACCTCTGAGGAGTACCAAAAACGTGTAGGCCGCGGGGATATCAAACTGAGACGAAGCAGCAACGATGCTGTGGAACTTGTGATTAGAAACATCCAGCCAACTGACCAAGGGAGATACAAATGCTCCACGCCCAGCACTGATGCCACCGTTCAGGGAAATTATGATGCAGAGGTCCAAGTGAAAGGTATTTCTGAAGAGAGGTGTGCTCTAAATTTGTTTTTGATATTGATTATGGATGTACCCTTAAGAATGTTGATTTTTTGTTGCTTATGAGCATTGCAATTTTTTGCTTTTTCTTCTCCCTGCTCCTGTTTAATTTCTCCTAAAGCCAAAATCAAAAATTGGAAAGTATAGCAAAGACAAGTGTGGTGAAGTGAACTATAAACACATTTTCCTTTTTTTCTATATAGCAAATATGTAAATAAAAATGGGAAAACTAAATAGTGAGTTGTCTGAAGACGTCTGCAAATATTTAATGTCCCTAAGACTCTAGGTAGAGAAACTAAGTTCAGGTGAAAAACACAGCTGGTCTTCTCTCTTATTTATAATGTAATTTAGAGAATCTTTCTATATGAAGGAGGTTATCTTCTTTTTTCCCTTTAGCATGTTGTACTGCAGTCATGCCCTAGGTTTTTTTCTTAGGGTTCTTCAGCGATAACTTGGAAGACTGTCTTTATTTCAGGTGTCTTATCTATCACTGCTGTGAAAATCAAGATTATTTTGGATAGAAATAGTCAGAATGATGGTATTTGGATGAGAAACTAAAGCAAGGAGAAGGATCAATGTATTTGAATGCTTGTTTTGGCTTTTTTAAAGTGGAGCACTTCCTTTAATGGATTTTCAACTGAATTTCCTTGTTTCTGGAATTTATTTGTGTGTGGAAGGAGTGACTGGGCAGGTGTTGCTCCATGGTAGTTTTAATACCTCATGTCTGAACAGTGTTGAGAGTGGTGTTCTTAGTCCTGTTTTATGATGCATGTGTCTTTTTTTGTTGTTTTCTTTGGTTTTTTTAAATAGTGATTTCCGATGGCTTATCGGTGAGTGGTTCAAAAGCACGTTCTCCAGTGTCTCTCAGGGTGTCTGAGGGTGACTCCTTCAAGTTGCGCTGCTCAGCAATTACCACCTCACCAGAGCACACTCACCTACATGTGACTTGGCAGATGAAAAGTGGATCAATCTGGCATGACATCCTATCTTTGACTCATGAGGGCAAATTCCAGCCGGGTCCTGGCTATGAAGAGCGCTACCATAATGGAGATATCCGCTTGGACACAGGAGTGAATGACACATACTGGTTGTCTGTATCCCAGGCCTCAATGGTGGATGGGGGTGCCTACAGGTGTCTTGTGAGCGAGTGGGTGAGAGGAGCAGATAGCTCATGGCAGAAGATTCAGGAGAAGAGTGTGGAAATAGCAAGTATGGCAATCCAACAGACTGGTGAGTGTTACTGATGAGCTGGGGTCATAGCTCATAGCTACAGCAATGCTTTAATATATGATACTTTAAGAATAGAAACTGGGTAACCTGAACTAAATAAGGATATCTTCCAGGAGAACCTAGAGTGTTGTTTGGATAGCTGTCCTGTTTACATCTGAGTTGATAAAAACCACTTAGCATGATATTTATAGCTTTTATTTTGGGGAGAAGGAGGATGAGGGCATGGAAGGATTAACTGGAACCTTATACGTGTCTAGAGCTAGATTTTAGCTTATCCTTAGTTCAGATTGCTTCTTTTTGTTTGTTTGTGTGTTTTCCTAAATAAACGTTTATTAAACCTCTGAGCGCTTGAAACCTTCCCTCTGCACTTC
Organism: Bucco capensis; assembly: GCA_013396975.1. Lineage (NCBI taxonomy): Eukaryota > Metazoa > Chordata > Aves > Piciformes > Bucconidae > Bucco > Bucco capensis. The sequence goes on along the minus strand of VWZO01020569.1, from coordinate 27,907 downwards.
TTACTGTCATAGAGTTCTCCTATAGCACTGAATAGCTGTACTTCCCATGTAAAAGTAGATTGTGATTCAGTGACAGATGCAAAACTTTTCTGTATGTTTTTAAATTAAAATAGTACAGAAAAATCAAGAGAAAGGACGAAGGCAGTGATAATTTAACAGCACAAATTAGCCAGTGATTTTTACATTGATGCTGGATCACTGGTCTGATTGTTGCACTATGTTGGCATGGGTCTAGGAATGTAATGGTTCTGTTAGACACATCATTACATGCTTGACTTAGGAGACAAAAACACATATAGTGCTGTGCAGTTCATCCAGATGTCCCTGCCCATGTCGATTTCAGGAATAGATGCACTAAGCGCTTAAGTGCATTAACAACACCAGTGCTAGTTGGAGGAGGGGTGACATATCTTGTCATTCAGTAGGTGGAAAAACAGGCAGTGATGGTCCCTCAGAAATGTGAGATTATGATATTTTAGAAGTGTTCAGACAGTAAGGATATCTTTTCATTTTTGTAATCCTTTAATCACTATAGGGAGAACCCAGAGCTGCTGGGCTTTTTTTGGCTAGCTCATTTGCATGTACTTTTAGTATCCTGGTGGTACTTAGACTGAAATTTGACAGGATCAATCTGCTTCCTCTTTTTGAGGTTGTCGGTTACACAGTAAAGCTTGCAGATGCTCTCTGCTGAGGCAGTTTGCTTAATTGAGAACTATAATTCTCTATTTTGTTGCAGTTTTGGAGAGATTGGTTTAAGTAGGTGAGGTTTAATCAGGGGCTGAAAACAGAGTGAGGATGGTTAGGACAAGAAGTAGTGCAGGTTTTTACTGTGATTTAGGTGTATGTGTGGGATTTGTTTGTTGGGTTTTTTGTTTGTTTGTTTAGGGTTTCTGAGATGGAAGAAATCCCATTGCTGGAAATACTTCAAGGTCAGGTTGGATGGGGCTCTGAGCAACCTGATCTTGTTAGAAATGTCCCTGGTCGCTGCAGTGGGGTTGGACTAGATGACCTTGAAAGGTCCCTTCCAGACCAAAGGATTCTCTGAGTCTGTAATTTTTAGCTCGGCCATTGGCACTTTGTCAGGAGCATGAAGGCTTTTTTTAAAGTTACGCTAAATGGGATAGGTTATTCTCAATCAAAATGTTGTGGAAATTTTTACCCATGCGTCCTGTAGTAGAACTTGAAGAGCATCTTGTGTTGAACTCTGAAACCTCTGTGCCTGCCTGCAAAAATATACTTGAGTTGTAAAATGGTATGCCTGGTTGCTGCTGCACTTCCATCATTCTCACCTGTTGTAAACTGTTGGGTTGTATTTGTACAAACAAAAATAAATTTTTTTAAAAAAATCAAACAAAGCCTACAAAAAAGTCCCCAAACAAAACCAAAAGATGAATTAACATATCTAATAAAAAAAGTAATTCACAGGTTGCTTTAACTCTGTGGAGGCTTCCTCTGTTGTTACTCTTCTGTGTACTTGCCCATCACTTTAATCTCCTAAAATTATAACATCTTTGAGCCCAACTTTGTTGTCATATGTATATTTTAGTACCTTGCACAACAGGTGTATAACCTTAAGTGAGGCCTTAAAACATGTCTGTAACCAAAGAAGGAGGGTTGAGAATATACACATGGGTAGACTCTCATGGAGTCCCTTTGTATGCATATACTGCCAGGTTCTGAATGCTTGTCACTATTTCATGAAGACAAGTGTTCCTTGGAGAAATGCTGCCCTTAACCTGGCAGATGAGTCTTGTCTTATATTCTGGTATTATTTTTTTTAAATTAACTAGCTTTCTTATTGATTCCAATCCCATGATAAGACTGTGAGGGAAGTCACACTAGGATACTCATCAGACAATGGACTTTGCTTTACCATTTAATTGAGACTTGCTGCCCTCTGTTCAGTTTGACTGCTCTTTGCTATCAGATGGTGAGTGGTGAGATGAGTATTGCTTAGTTTTATTGGCAGTAGTTGTGGCTGCTCAGTTTGGCCTTTATATGTTATCTCCTGTTCCTGATGATAATCATAGTAAGCTTGTACAGGTGGTTACCTGTTGTGTAGTGGAATGTGGCTTAACACAGAAGTCACTACTCTGCACTCAAGGCATAGCTGCCTGTTTAAGACCAAAATCTGTGTTACTGCTTATAGTCTTGATTGTAGATCTGCTGGTAAGAGCTACAGCTGTAGCAGCCCTGCATACTGGCTCCAGTTGAGACTCTTAAGAGCAGCTGCATTACACACTGTGGGAACAGTGCTGCACTGAGGTCCAAATCTAATCTTTAGGCAATGTAGAATGAGGGAATGAGCAGGTGAAGACATGATGGCTAGGTAACTTGGTGAATGATTTTCACTGAGGTTTACAAAAAATCACAAACAGCATCCCGGGTTCACCTCCCAGTAATAGCTAAGGCCAGCTTTTGTCTCTTGGTCTTGACACTTTCATGGCATGACTTTTAACAAAGTTGTGGCCAGCACGCAAGTGGTCCCTTTGATTCCTCGCTATCACTGTATATGCTATGTGTATTAAAAACATTAACTGGCCAGTGGAGGAATTTCTTAAATATATTTTAAGTGGCTGCTAGCACTGTTTTAAAGTCCCCAGTGTATGTTGGTCAGAGCAGTAAGTGGANCTTGGAAAAGGTGCTGATGAGGAGCATGGATGGAGTCCTCCCTGGATCTTCGTTCGTGAAGCCTAGCCATACAATACAAGTGGAAGAGTCAGCAATATAAGGAATTATTGCTGTCTTCTCTCTACTTCCATTTCATGTTTCTGCAGTACACCTCAGGACAGTCAGGACTCCACCATGTGGCTGTGGCTCCTTCTCATCTAAAACTGTTGTTAGAGGAGCTCAAAACCATGTCAGCAGAAACTGAGCTGAATTCTAGTGTAGTTCCCAGTGATTTCAGTGGACACTTTTTCTTCCAAGAGATAGTGCCCAGACACGTTGACCCTCCTGTGACAGTGGAAAATCCTGTACATGTTTTCCCGCTGTGCAAAGGTGATGTCCGGTCTGTGACTGGGACAAAGCTTTCATGGACCAGTTGCTGAGTTATATAAGCCCTGTTCTCCCTCCCTCCCTTTCTCCCACAGCCCTAATCATGCATCCCTTTCTTGATTGATAACATGTATTTCCCATGTAATACATCATGCAGCTCAATATCCAGTATCCAACAGGCATTTGAAAGTAGGGCTACTGAGCTACTTCAGAAGATTCTGTAAGGAAATATGACGTCCTGAATAACTCCCAGTGGACTCTTAAAAAAATACTAATTTTTTNTTTTTTTTTTTTTTTTTTTGTCTCGTCATTTCTAAGCTCTAGATGTGGTCATCTCAACAAGCAACGTGAGCGTGACTGAAAGGGACTCCCTGGATCTTACATGCAACATCACAACAGACAGGAGTGGTGTTTTCCAAGCAGAGGTCATGTGGTATTTTTCTGCGTCACGTGATGATACCTTGTCAGATGCTCAGATGTTGCTGAGCATGGACCATGATTCTGTTGTCAGTGATTCAACTTTCATCAGCCTGAGTCACATAGACAGGAACTCCTACCGCCTGCTGGTACGTGATGTGGCTGTGGAAGATTCTGGCTACTACTTCTGCCAAGCAGCTGTCTGGGTACCACTGCACAATGGGAGCTGGCATAAAGTGGTGGAAAAGATATCTGCACCAGTCAGCGTGTCGGTGACAGCATTAGGTGAGTGATTCTGCTTTCAGACTTCATGGGTAATGTACCACTCATTCCTTGGTCTCATCAGAGAAAGGAGAGGACCTTGCAGTATCTCTTTTGTGTGATGATTTTTCTCATTTGCATCTATTATCTGTATGTAGGGTATCTCTCTCACATATATAAAAATACAGATTTATCCTATACAGGTTTGGGTTTGTCCATTATAGGGGTTTAGGCTCTCTTACTACATGTCCTACCCATGCACTCCACTTTCTGGTGTCATTGAACAGTCTGAAAATGGGAAACAGAACTTAAAAGCCTGCCTTGTTTTCCAGGGGATGGAGCTGCCCTTATTGTCACGTTGTCCCCTTTTACCTCCCTTGTACCATTAGCAGAGCTCCGATCCAGCAACAGGCATTCCCGCTGAGCTCTGAATGCAGTGCAGTCAGATGCTTCCCCTGATCCTTATGAGTCATCTACCATAAGTTTGTTACAGAAATTTAATGATGAACTCTAATAGCTTGCAAAGATGTTGGGTTTGTTTTGTTGCTCTAATCACTAGAGACACACCACATCCTATTGATGGATTTAGAATGGAACATGACTTTATACTGCTTTATTCTCCTTTCTCAACGCACAAGTCCATGTTATGAGACCATGTCACATAGCTGTTGAGTAGTGTGACTGAGAGATGTGGCCTGTGGCTAACTTGATGCTAGCAGTGTTGTTTAGTATAGTGGCCACTAAAACAGATTTTTCTGCAGTATTTAACAGCCTGCTTAGCATGCTGTATTTTTCATCATTCAGTCCTGGACATGAGTAGATTTTTTGCGCTTTGGACAAGCAGAGGATTACTTGTGCACTTGAAGTTATGGCTTCCATATGTTACTTCACCACTTCTGCAGCAGGGTCTTTTAATTCACTAGTGGGGAAAACAGAAACTCAAATGATCTCTGTATTCTGTCCTTCCTTTATTCCCCAGTTGTTCTTGGTAATTTTCCTGTCTTATAGCTCTAATACTGTAAATGCCCACATTTTTTTTGCAAGGGGCTGATTAGAAGCAGTTGTGTTTAATAGTTGTTCATTTAGGACTTGACTGAATAAGGAACAGAGGCTAGAAGTAAGAGTTTCAACAGTCTGATCTACCTGGCCTACAAGAGCAGGCTGAGACAGTATCATTCTTTTCAACCCTTTCCCAAGACACATCTGGTTTTGAGATCCAGCATCTCATATGTCTGCTGTAAATGTGGAAGCTTTTGCTATGCATTATCCCAGCTGAACTCTTAAGCTCTGGAGACCTCTCTTTATGCAAGTATCTTTAGAAGTAAAGTAACTTGGGAGAAACACTAAAAATCAAACTCCAGCAAAACTTCTAAAAAGCCTGTTGTTTTTTAAGGACAGGTCTGGGTATGTCGGCCTACCCATCCTGTCTCCTAGTTTAATCTTGTGGCAAGAATAGCTTCAGTGCAGAAGCAATGAAGCTCAGGATGGTGTTGCAGGATGCTGTAGATAAGGTATCCACACCTTACAGAAGTTCACAAAGTATTGGTTGTACTGAAAGCATGAATAGGGGAGAACTTAAAGTGCTGTAGTACTTGGTGTTTGTTCCCAGCTTTGATGGATATCAGTATCTGGACCTAAACCCTCACAATGTTTCTCTTCAGAGCCTCTTCTTATGAGAAACTGATGGTACTGTTCAGTTAGAAAGGCGGAAGTCTTCCAACATAAAAATACTGAATAAGCCCAGCATATAGAGAACCCACTCTGAAGCCTTGTTTTCAGAAATAGATAGCTGTGTCACAAGGTTAATTCCAAGTGACAATGACTTTAATTTTTGCATTTTGACATTGTACAGACCAGATGAGCTGTGGCCGTTTCCAAGAATACTTGTAATATGTCCTGGAAGTGCACAAGTGATTAATGTCTTCATTTCCTGTCATCATTCAGCCATTCAGATTTCACATTCAACTTGTGAGTGTTCCCTCCTTGTCCCACTTGTGTGCCTGTGTGTGCTCATGTATGTGTTCATAAGTGCACAGGTGCACTGCGTGCTCATGGACTCTCTTAGTGTCTGTAGCTGTAGGACTATTCCTTACTCTTTCCATTCCAGTTTGGCATTATTTGGGAACAGGAGAGACTAAAATCTGTTCTTCAGCATATGCTTGATTGCTAGGGCAAGGGAAAGTAGAAAAATCTCTCAGCATTTGAGGTTTTTAACTGCATCCAGAATTTACCAACTCCTCCTCCTTAGTGAAAATTAAGAGCTGTTGGAGTATTAAGTCATTGAACTGTCAGTGAGGCTCTTCTTTGACAGCTGACAGAGTGGAGGAATGAGGTTTATCCAGCTAGCCTTTTATTCTTTTTAAATCCTCTCTTTTAGTGTCTGTCAGGGTGAAACACCTATCTGGAGTAGTGCTGTCAAAGCCAAAACTCTCTTTTTGATGGTCCTTCTCTTGCTGGCAAATAAAACAAACCTGAAGTGGTTTTTCTAAAAAGTCGAGTTTCTTGCAGCTTTTTCCTTATTGTGTTCCTGTCTAGAGAAGAGTTTCTGCCTTCCTATTCTTTTTGCTGTGAAAACATTAATTGGTATTGAATGTGGAGGTTTTTTGGGGAGGAGAAGGGGAAGCAAGAGGGAATGATAAAAAAATTGCAGAGCGTGACCAATATATCATGAGACTCTGGAGAAGACTAGTCTTTTGTGAATGTGACAGGAAGAGTAGTGTAGCTGTAGGATCTATAAGGACTTAAACCAAAACCAGGTTTTGGCTACCATAAATCTACACCTTGGTTGCAGCAGAGGAATTATGAAGGTGGAGGGGGATAACAATACCACCAGACTTTGATATGACAAGCTGTGGGAGGAGACACAAGAGTTGGTGGGAAGGGGGGGCTAATAAGGGCCTTCAGCCTGTTGCACTGCAACATGCAGCACAGTCAAAGGCTCATGGAGTCAAGCCAGGGGCTCCTGAGTTAGTAGCAGCCAACAGGAAAACATCAGGGAAACACCTTAAGGGAATGAAGGGATGTTTCTCTGGAAAGGTGACATGGCCGACTGCCCAGCTGAAGTGCCTCTATACGAACGCATGCAGCATGGGCAACAAACNATGCAGGTGAACTCATCAGGGATCTCGAGATTGGATGCTCCATGGGATGCAGTGATCATGCACTGGTGGAATTCACAGTCCTAAGGGTCACTAACCAGTCAAGAAGCATAGTCAGGGCCCTGAATTTCGGGAAAGCAAAATTCCAACTCTTTAAAGAGTTACTCAGCAGGATACCCTGGAAAACGGTCCTCAGGGACAAGGAAGCAGAACAGAGCTGGCAGATCTTTAAGGACGCTTTCCATAGAGCACAAGAGCTCTCGATCCCCAGGTGTAACAAATCTGGTAAGAAAGGGAAGACACCAGCATGGCTGAATCAAGACCCGCTGGTCAAATTAAAAGGCAAGAAGGAGCTGCACAGGCAGTGGAAGCAGGGACAGGAATCCTAGGAAGAGTATAAGGGTGCTGCCCAATGGTGTAGAGATGAGATCAGGAAGGCTAAAGCACAGCTAGAGCTCAACTTAGCAAAGGATGCAAAGAATAACAAGAAGGGATTCTACAGGTACATCAATGAAAAAAGGAAGGTCAGAGAAAACATTCCCCCCCTCCTCCCCCTGATGAGTAAGAATGGAGAACTAATATTGATATTAGTTGAGGAGAAGGCTGAGGTTCTCAACAACTTTTTTTCCTCCATCTTCGCTGGCAACCTCTCTCCCAACACCTCCCAAGTTAAAAAACCCACAAGCTGGGGACCAGGGCAGTGAATTCCCTCCCACTGTATGCGAAAGTCACGTTCGTGACCTCCTAAGGAACCTGAACATACATAAGTCTGTGGGACCTGATGAGATGCACCCCAGAGTCCTCAAAGAATTGGCTGATGGAGTCGCCAAGCCACTCTCAATAATATTGGAGAAGTCCTGGCAGTCAGGTTCAGTCCCTAGTGATTGGGAGAAGGGGCATGTCATACCCATTTTCAAAAAGGGCGTAAAGGAGGAGCCTGGGAACTACTGACCTGTTAGCCTCACCTCTGTGCCTGGGAAAATCATGAAGCAGATTCTCCTAGAAGGTGTGATAAGGCACATGGAGGATAGGGAGGTGATCAGAGACAGTCAGCATGGCTTCACTAAGGGCAGATCCTGTCTGACAAACCTAGTGGCTTTCTATGATACTGTGACTGCCTCAGTGGACAAGGGACAACCTGTGGATGTGATCTATCTGGACTTCTGCAGGGCCTTNTGATGGAGAGCAGCCCTGCAGAAAAGGACTTGGGGTGCTGGTGGATGAGAAGCTGAACATGAGCAAACATGAGCAAACATCCTGGGCTGCATTAAGAGAAGCGTGACTAGCAGATTGAGAGAGGTGATTCTGCTACTCTGCTCTAGTGAGACCTGATCTGGGATACAGGTCTGGAGCCCTCAATACAGAAAGGACATGGAGTTGATGGAGTAGGTCCAGAGGAGGCCACGAGATTGATCAGGGGGCTGGAACACCTTTCCTATGGGGACAGGCTGAGGGAGCTGGGATTGTTCAGCCTGGAGAAGAGATGGCTTTGGGGGGACCTAATAGGTGATTTTCCAGTACCTAAAGGGGATTTACAAGAAGGCTGGAGAGGGCATGTTTTCAAAGGCCTGTAGTGAAAAGACAAGAAGCAATGGTTTTAAATCAGAGTAGATTTAGACTGGATATTAGGAAAAAGTTCCTCACCACGAGGGTGGTGGAACAGTGGAACAGGTTGCTCAGGTAGGTGGTTGGGACCCCATTGCTGGAGGCATTCAAGGCGAGGCTTGCCAGGGCTCTGAGCAACGTGATCTAGGTGGGGATGTCCTTGCCCACTGCAGGGGATTGGACTAGATGACCTCCAGAGGTCCCTTCCAACCCAAACCATTCTAGGATTCTAATCTATGATTCTGTGAATTCTGTGCATTTTTTTATTTTGCCATACATTTAAAATGTACAGAAATCTGCACTTAGTAGTGCAGTAGGGTAATAGGGATATGGACTTACATAAACAGCACTTCTATGCTTGTGTGTTACTTAACACTGAAGAAACCATCAGTATTGGTAGGTACTGTGCTGTCTGTGTATTAATGCCCTTGTTCTTGCTGTATGCAAGGTCGCTGCATGTGTAATATTCAGTGGTGAGAGATCTTTTCTGGAAGCTGACGTAGCAGCATCCAGCTTGTTTATACACAGATGTTTTTATCCTTTACATCTGAAATCCAGAAGGGCACGTGCACAAACAATTTGTGCAGCAGTTCTGAAAAGATGCTTTATTGTCTTGGCTCATGGGTGAGCTAAGCCTAAGTTTTAGCCTTGGAGTGCCTTTTCTGTCCCAATTATAGCTTCAGTTAATTGTTTCTAGGAGGGAAGAACGCCAAATAAAACATAAAGCAAAAAATACATATAGAGTGCAGAATACAATTACAATGTAAAAGCCATGTGATGATTATTGTCGAAAGAGCTGGAAAGCTAGTCTTTTTTTTCTGACTTAAAATAGACAAGAAGACAGAAAAATATTCTAACACTAGTAAATACATATATTTCCTTTGTGGTTTGAGGGTCTTGCAGTAGTCTTTCTCCTTTACTATCTCTGTAGTCTGAAAGAAAATAGTCATGTGGCTGCATTATTACTTTTAGGATTTGGACAGCCAGCCAGTTTTAAGTACAACAGCCCTATTCTTAACCCATGAATTTCAGGCACTCCTTTTCAAGCCTGAGGTATCTCAGCCTTGTAGCTGTACAGTACACAGTTCTCTGTTCAAACTGAAGCTCTTCTGATCTGTGCATCTCTGACTCTTAACCTACTTGGTATTTATTATGCTGCCTGCTGAAATTTACTGTGCACAGCTACTGGTGCTGCCTGTGGCCAGTGCCAATGGTGGTACCCATGCCCTCATATTGTAGAGACAATGATGGGCTTGTGAAGTGTGGAAAAGGTGGCATTTCAGGATGGGAAATGGTCTCTTATCCTGGAGAAAAATCGGGGAAATGGGATGTCTTTGTTCAGTTCAAAGCTAGAGAATGAGTCTCCCTTAGCTGCTGGCTGCCCCAGGCATTTGAACAGGTGCAAAAGGTAACAGACTGGGCTGAAACTGAACCCACATGGGTTCTTGGGGCCAGGCCTAAAGAAGGGAATGATTTTGCTTGACACGATCTCTTAGTCCTGATTTTTCTGAAATGGTCTGATTAGATAAATGAAATGAAAGGTCTTACTTGGAAATGAAGGCTTAAGAGTATTTGTCAGACAAGATCAAGCCTGAGAGCTAGAGTTTAAGTTCCCAGTCCCCAAGTCTTGTAAGAAAGATGCATATTCTGTCAGCTGGCTTCTAGCTTAGGTACTTTAATAGACTGGATGTTAGAAGTTACTAGTCTCTTAATAAGCTCTGGTACTTTTTGCCTTCTGCTTGTAGTTTCTAACCTCTTTCTTCTGAATTTCCTCTCCTGTAGAGCCAGACTATGAGGTGTTCCTGAATGCCTCTAAAACACCCAAGTTTTCAGATGACCCCATGGAGCTCGATTGTAGGATCACAAACGCACAGGACACCAAAGGAAACATCCGCTTCACAGTTTCCTGGTACTACAGGCAGCACCTGCACAGTGATGATGTGGTAACAGAGGAACTGGTGGCCACGATGGATGCAGATTGGACTCTGCTGCTTGGGGACAGGAGCAGAGAGAGGACTCAAAATGGGGAAATAATCTTCTCTAAAAAGGCTGTTGACACCTACAGTTTACGAATCCAGTGGACTTCAGAAGATGACAGAGGGGATTATTTCTGTATCATCTCTGCGTGGAGTAGGCACCGGAACAGCAGCTGGTTAAAGAGCAAAGATGTGACTTCTGCATCTGTCAGCATTTTCTGGGCTACACAAGGTAGGCACCTGTTGTTGACAGACTTGGATAGCTGAGATGAGTTTTCTCTTGAGTAGACCTGTTAGAAAGGAGGCCTGCTAATGGCTTTTAGAAATAGGCCTCTGTGTTATGAAGAGTCAAAACCACTGTTACCTTGTTTAAAGGCCTCTTATTTGTGGAGGGGAGTAACTACTGAACAGCACTCACTAGTTTCGTGCAACAGTCTGGAGTAGAAGTACAAAGCAGAGGTAAACTGTGCTGAGACTAACAAGAGCTGGGCTGTTATTGTGGAAGGGGTACCATCCAGCAGTGATGCTGGGGCCATCGCCTCCTTTCATGATTCAGAGTATTTCAGTGTCTCTAGGATCCATCTTGCTGCTAGCCACAGGGTTGTCTTGAGGGTGAAAAGAGGAGTATCACTCACTTTGTCATCTTTTTATGCTGGTTTGAGAGGTTTTCTTCTCTCTCCTACAAGCCCATGTTTAGAAGGCACTTTTAAGGAAGTTCACGACCATAGTAATACCAGAGTATCAAAAACTGAGTGGCAGAGCAAAGTTGTTCAGTAATTTTCTTGGATCTAGGCCTTTTTTAGGCAGAAGTGAACTAGCTCTGGTGAGTTATTTAAATTGACTTTGGGAGCATTTCTTAGATGTTAAATAATTGCTTAACACTGGTTTAAAATGAGTATACGTATCCTGGATGTCTTGTAGAGTGATACCATTTTGGCTTATGTGAGATCGTGCAAGAGGGTCTGTTGGATAGAGACAGAAGGAACAGGATAACCTAGGATGTAATGTCTTTGTCAAAGCTGTGCTTAGTTAAGCTGCGTTCATCCTGACCAATTTGTTTAACAGTTTAGCTCAGCCACCCACAGGCAGAGAACTATATTTGAGAGAAAAGTAGTTTGAAGTCAGTTTAAAGCTGTTTAGGAATAATCGCTAAACAGTGAATTAGAGAGCTTCTATTGTGATTTGGCTTCAGTGGAGAGAGAAATGGTGGGTTGCTTGATCACTACCCCACTTCCAGACCAAGTGTGGTCTGCAAAAAGGTAATTTTTTTTCGCTGAAGCTGGCTTCTCCAGCAGGAGTGAAGCCAGCAGGAATGAGATATCTCATTAATGCTGAATGCTGGTCACAATTAGTTCAGTTGTTATGCCACAATACGGAGAGAGCATGTGTGTGCGTGCCTGTGTGGGGGTGTGTGTGTGTGTGCGTGCATGCATGTGTAATGGATTATTGCCTGCAAAGCAGCTAGAGAGACCAGCTGGAGTTGAAAAATCTTAGCTTGTGTTGACATTTCTGAGGGAAAACAAACCATGACAGGTGTGAACATTCCCATGTTTCTGTGTTTGTTCCAAAACCTGCTAATTTTGCAACACAAATGTAAATGTTATAGTCCCCATGCTGAAAAGTAGATGTTGTTGGCAAAATTCGGAGTTGGGGGATTTATGATGTGAATGTGAGCTCTCCTACAAACACCTTCTCCTTCTGAAAAAGCATGTTATATGTTGATGGGGGAAGCAACATAAAGGCTTGATTTCTCCTCCTTCCCTTCCACCCCTCACGTGCCATCCCAGATGCCTTTCTGTGCATGCCCTGTCCCTTGCCATATCCTGTTTGTCTGAGCTCCAGACTCTGCTATAAGCCCAGTGCTGGAGCCAGCAACTGCGAAGGAGTTAATCTGCTGCTGCCTCTGCTCTCTGACTGTTGTTTTGACAAGTATCTTCAGTGATTTGAGTCCCAAACTCCTCCCAGTGCTTATAAAAGTGAGCAGCCAGGTTCACACGTTTGCCTAAGGAGAGAATAGAAGTTTACCTCTTCTTGGATCGCTTGTGCCTGCATAGGTGCTTTTCTTCCAGTTATTTCATAACTTGTGTTGTCTGTTACAGAGCAGTGCATGGGGGCAGGACTTCAGAAATTCCACTTTGGAAAATGGTTGTTCTGAGTTTTTGAGAAAGGAGAAAATTTTTTTGTTGTTTCCATGGGCCAGTCAGCACAGAGGAGTGCTGAGGAAAGAAAGCCTTTGCCTGAAATGCAAACATAATGTGAAGATGTCAGTCCTTCTTGCACATGTTATAGAAGTTGTATGTTTGTGCATTTTAATTTGAGGGATTTTATCTTCCTTTTCTGTTTTGTTCTGTTGGGACCAATACTGGTTACATGTCTTTCTGCAAGTGCAAGCCAAACACTATCATAGATCACTGTTGTTTTTGATATGGTCTGCCTGATTTGCTTCTCCCCCTCCTCCTTCTGCCCTCTCACCTGCCAAGGTGACAAAGGAAGCATCTCTATCTCACCTCAAAAATGAAAAGTGTGAGTTATATTGTTATTTTTTGCTTATTTAGAGTGCAAATTCCAATCAGGAAAAAGGGATACAGGAAGAGAGGAAATCTTTTTTGACTGGCTTTGTAGACGATTTTCAATGCAATGAAAAGTTTGATAGTTTAAAAGATAATTTTACTTATTGAGTGCGAGTACTACCTATATTTAAAGCAGAGTTGCTATTTGCAGTGGAATGCAGAGTTGGTACTTATTTCCTAAACCAGTGTTGTAAACTTCAGATCTGCATGGAAGCATTTGCAAAAGAGAACATTAACTTTTAGTTGACATTTCAAATCTCAAAGATACTATTATTTGAGTATTTGTTAATACTTCTGTCATTAATTTACACAATAGTTGTATTTAACATAATGTAACTTGTCCTAAATGCTTGCCCAGGCCCTTCCATCATGTTTAGTTGGAAGTGAGGACATCTTAATTGCTCAGAAAATCCTCTGAGTAGAGAACATGTGGTAGTGCCACTCACTTATCTTTACCATTGTTGATATATAGTAGACACTGCATAGTACAGATGTGCAGTTCCTCTTGAGCTGCCAGTTGTACGTGGCGGTTTGGATGTAGGGATAAGAAAGTACCTTAAGTTAGTTGTGCAAGCCTGAGTCGGGGTGGTTGAGCTCTTCATGCCCATGACTACATGAGGGTGAAGTGTTTATGCCCTTTGCTTGGCAGGGGAGGAGGCTAGTGAGTGTGGTCTAGTTCTTAGTGTGCAGCAGTGGGGAGAGCCATTGTGTTGTATACACATGTATCAATCAGGCTGTGGCACAGGCCTCAGTGTGCCTGCTGTATTTTTAGAGCTCTTGATGTCAGAGCTGCTGGGGCTACAATTATACCTCAGGGTGTTGTATAGCCTCCTCCTCCTATGAAGGCAAAGCTGTCATTACTTTAACGTCTGTTGCATTCCCTTTACTTGCAATCTAGCTAGTGCACTGGAGGATGAGGAAGCCTTTATGAATATTGTGGTGGCGTTGCTTGTGGCTGCTGATAGATGTTGGGCTCTGGGGTTCCTGTTAGCTGTGGCCATTATGCTGCTTTTCCGACTGAAATCAGTGGAGTGCAAGGAAGATGCTGTTTTCTTTAAGTCTTCTTGCTCTTGTAGCTGTTAGGCTTCTGTAGCAATTTGACTTGTTTAGATTAGGTGAAAACTTTTTTCTCAGGAAGTATTTTTGAAGCTGAACATGTGCTTTGTGGTAGAGAGCAACAGGAGAATTATAGTGTGACTTAACTGCTTGGACTTGCCGGTGATGGAAAGCAGAAACATGCGCTGCCAGGCTCCAAAGTACAGTCTATTACTCAAATTTTATCTGAATCATTTGGCTGGGATTTCTTCTGCTGCTAGCCCTCTCTTTGCCTTGGAGTAGCATCCAAACTGGTTAAAAGCTTTGGTTTTCTTAGAATCTCTTCCCCTACAGCTTTTCAGCATAAACTCTCCAGATTGCAGCCTCCTGTATATGACTGACTTGGTGTAGTTTATCATACTTTTTATTCATGGAGCTTTACAAGAAGGAGATGAGACTGCATGGGATTGCAGGCACTTGTGTGGAGGAGCAAGCATGCAGAATAGTGGTCAAGACTCAGGCATTGTTTCCTTTGCAATTCTTAGAAGATTAGAAATGAGATCACTGTTTGTAGTTCTTGGAACAAAGTATTCTTTGACCTCTCTGGCCTGTCTTATGCTGTATGGTCTGGTAAGTAGTTTCTTTTAGCACAGGAAACATGAGGAAACTTTCCTTTCCCGCTTGCAATCTTTGGTCTCTCTTTCTCGTAACATGCACTGTTACATGCAGAAACAATTACAGGCTTTTATAGGTGGGGGTGATGGAATGCTAATTAAATTTTGTCTGCTGCTACTGAAGGAGAACAGTTTTGACACAGAACTGAACGGATAAGAATGGTGATCCAGGCTTTTCTGGTTTGGTAGGATACGGGGGTTTTTTTTGTTTGTTTTCTTCGTATGAAGTCTCCAGTATTATTGCAGGTTCAGAAATGTTCCTTTGATCTTATTTTACTTTCTTGTAACAAAAAACATTCAACAGCTGTATGTCCTGGCTTTTGTGTCCCCTTCTGTATTCTGGTCTGCATTTCTTATGGCCTCATGTAAGAGGGGCTGCCTCTGCCTTCTGTGTTCATCCAACCTAAGGAGCTTTGGGTATTTAAAAGGTAGGAAAATCCTTTGAAAGGACTGTCATAAGAATGTATCTCCTTGTTCTGTGTTCAGCGTCCTAATTTCTAACCCTTCTGAATTCTACCACTGTTTTCCAGCTGCATCACTCGGCCTCAGGTGTTCTCTTCCACAGACTCTACAGATGGCATTTCTGCTGCTGTCCCATGCTGCCACCACTCCTTTCTCTTTTTCTTTAGCAAAAAACAATTGATTAAAAAGCAGCATTTCCTATTGCCTTCAAATGAAAAGTTAGGAAAGGATGTCTAGGAACAAAGTTTGCTTTGTCCTTACAGAGGACAAGACGCTCCCCTGTGTACTGGTGACTGACCTGTGGCACAGAGAATAGTTGTAATAAAGCATTTGTACCTCAGGTAGTAGGAAGAGTTATCTCTTCTCAGTTACATCTGTATTGCTATGATCATGTGAAGATGTTTGTCTTACACACAAGTATGAGAGATCAAATGCAAGATTTTTTTCTTCAGTGTCTAGGACCCAGGATCAACAGCATGAGAAATGTTCACACTGGGACAGGTTTTTGCCCAGAACTACCTCTTAATGCCTAGAAAGCAGCAACATGAGGCAGAAAAGTATGGCTAATTGTTTGTTGTTCTGCTTTTGGAGCAAAATAAAATTGTTGTCTTAAAGTATGTGACAAGCTGGTCTGTGTTGAGTTCCTGAATACCTTTTGAAGAAGGTGCTATTAGGAAGTTCATGGACACAGAATGAGGAATAAATGAAGTCTAGAATCAGATGTGTGGTGAGTTCACAGAATCACAGAATCACGAAGACTGGAAAAGACCCCCAGGATCATCAAGTCCAGCCTATGACCCTATACACCCAACATCTAAACCATGCCACTCAGTGCCACATCCAATCTTTTTTTAAACACCTCCAGGGATGGTGACTCCACCACCTCCCTGGGCAGCCTATTCCAGAGCCCAATCACCCTCTGCGTGAGGAAGTGCTTCCTAATGTCCAGTCTAACCCTCCCCTGATGCAGCTTCAAGCCATGGCCTCTTGTCCTGTCACTAGCTGCCAAGGAGAAGAGCCCAACCCCTACCTGACTACAACTTCCCTTCAGGTAGTTGTAGAGGGCAATAAGGTCACCTCTGAGTCTCACAAGGGAGTGGAGTATGACTGCGTGCAACTTCAATTGTGATGGTATCCTGAGTGCCTGAATGTGCAACTGTTTTGTTCCCACTTGCTTAGAGGGTGGAAGTGTAAGGGGGCTTGGTGTGGACTATCAAGAAATCCTGTGCTCACCTAGACCACTAGAACCAGCTCAGCCTTCGCTGCTCCTGCTGTTTCTTTATATGACTTTGTACCATGATCTGCTTTACACAGGACTGATTTAAAGTTGGCATACCAGGTTTCTCTTCTTGTGGGCTGTGTTTACTCATTGTGAAAACTGCTGCTTGAAGGAAAAACACTGCAAAATGTAACCTTGAGAAGTTTCTTTGTTGCTGTTGTGGGGATGGCATAAATATTACTGCATTAATTCACTCTTGGGGAATGTGTTACAATCTCACCATTGTTTATTTGCCTTTTCCTGAGAAGTTTCACCTTGCGTAGAGGTGATCTGTGTAGGTTTTGTTCAACGTGTCTGCACTTGTTTTTAATAAAGGGAGGATGAGAGACTATGCTGCAGTAACCTAAGTCCGGAAAGTCTGATTAGCTGTATTTTTGCAACACAATGACCTTGGGAAGTGACTGTAAGCTATGTATTCTACCACCGTCCTCCCTTCCTTAGGAGGAACCTGAGTGTGCAGAATGTCTTTTCATCACATTTCCAAGAAACTAGCAACTCCCTTTCCTTCTATCTGTTTCTGGTTTTAGTCATTCCTCATTTTCTCAGTTTCTCACTGTGAGTTTGTAATTTTTGTGCCTTGGGGCTGTGCTGCTAGATGTATAATTTTCCCAAACCCTGTAATTAAGGGATTCTTGGGATAGAGGAGCTGGCAGACTTGGAGAACGCTGAAGAAAGGGAATGAAACTGAGCAGTAAGTGTGGCTGGCATTCTTCTTGCCAAATGGGCTGTTGGGAAATGTCACAGCTTCTGATAGGTTTGTACTCGGGTGAATACATGAGAAGCAAGGGAAAAGAACACAAATGGAGGCAGAGGCATACCTAACTCTTTCAACACATGGAGCTACTGGGGATGGAGACTTCTCCTGTTACCATCAATTTTTTTTTTGTCGTGTATGTTCAACTGATCTTGGGAGTTCAGCTGAATGTTTCTGGATTGCTGTTAGGATGGTGTATTGGGTTTGGCTGAGATTGAGTTAATGTCCCCATACAGCTTTCAGAAACACTGTGCCTGGGGTTGAAGATAACCTGTGATGTTGTGACTGCTGCAAGGCTGGCATAGCACCAAGGCGATGGGGTGGACAAGATCCTGGGAGGGGACACAGCCGAGACAGCTGACCCAAACTGACCAAAGGGCTATTCCATACCATATGAAGTCAGCTCAGGAATAAAAGGCAGAGGGGTAGGAGGGAAGGCAGTGGGAAGAAGACATCAGCCCCCCAAGCAACCACTACGTGTTCCGGAGCCCTGCTTCCCGGGAAAGGGACAGACTTCACCTGTTACGGGAAGTAGAGACTAAAGCTCAATTTGCTTTGCTTTGTTTCATGCATGCAGCCTTGCCTTTCTTTATTTTGCTTATTAAACTGCCTTTACTAAAACCCACGGGCTGTTTCCATCTCGTTCTCTCCCTCTTGTCGTGCCATGGGAGGTGTGGGGCGAGAACGTGATAGAGAACCTTGGTGGGTACCTGGTGCTCGGCCCAGGTCAACCCACCACAGATGGATTTTCAAGGGAAATAAAAGAAGCTACACAAAGTGCTGCTGATTCATTTAGTGGCAACATTTGTCACTGTTCTTGTGTACTTCAGCAGTGTTCCTGTACCCTTGAAGGTGCTCTTCCAGACTCAGTGTAAAACTAAGTCCTGTCTGACTGATATTTTTACTCCTAAATAAAAAATTCTGAAGATCCTGTCATGCTGTGACTTATGTATTGCATTATCTGTTCAGTATTTGGTGTTCGTTTGAATTCTTTCATCTTGACCCAGACTGTCGTCTGATGATGTGTGTGTACTCTTGAACATTCTGGGATGCTCGTAGGTGTTTAGGTAAACATGCTGGAATGTGTCTCTCCAAAAAAAGTACTTATTTGTAATCTTGTAAATTGAAAGGTGCTGCAGAGATACCTGCACCTATGTATTAACCCCTCTCTTGCTGGTTATTTCCTTCCCTCTTCAGATTACACGCTTACAGTGGAGGCGGTGAAGTTGAAGCCGTTCTTTGTAGCAGGCCACACCTTTGAGATGGCATGCAAAGTGTCTTCAAAAAACATCAAGACGCCACGCTATTCTGTCCTCATTACAGCTGAGAAGCCACTAACAGATCAGTCAAATCTCAACGGAACCACTCGCATAATCTCCTTAAACCAGGATTCAGTAGTGCGTCTGGAAGACTGGGCAGACCAGACTCGTGTGGATGGCGTGGTTCTGGAGAAGGTCCAGGAGAACGAGTTCCGCTACAGGATGTATCAAACCCAGATTTCTGATGCTGGGCTGTATCGCTGTGTGGTGACTGCTTGGTCTCCAGGTGGTGGTGGCATGTGGCGTGAAGCAGTGAATGGCTTATCCAACCCTATCCAGATAGACTTCCAGACATCAGGTTGGTATAGAATCTGGCAACTGTGTGTCTAAGCCAGAAGCAGGGAGACTTCTGTGGTGCTCTCCCAGTGGATTCCCTGTCTCTGGGAGTACCCACTCTTTGGAACATAGAAGAGGTTTCCAAATAGTATGATGACTAAGAGCTATGCTTGTCTCTTTCAGTGATATTTGTGTCCTTTGTGCTATTGATTGTTTACAGAAAGATGTTTAATGAATTGACTGTAATCATAACCCCTGGGTTTTTCTTTACTAATGCAGCTTTTATGGTCCTGCAGGCTCAGAGCTCATTCTCAGTATGGAACTGCTGCCACATTTGCCAGCTTTATCATGGATTGCTGTTAGGTAGTGGCTACTCTGGAAGTATGTTAATATAAACTGGGTTTCTGCTCCAAAACAGACTCAATTAGCATAGCATTGAATTGCCTGAGCACATCTTCCCATTGATGTAATTACAGAAAACGATCAGGTCAAGGCAATGGTAACATTTAGCCATCTCAGCAAGCATATCCTGCCACTGGAAGACTTCTAAGAGGCTGCTTCTGGCTGGACTGCAAAGCTCCACAAATTGGGATGAGTTTCAGTATCCAGTAGTGCATCATATTCCTCACATCGTTACCAAGACCTTTATCTTCAGCTGTTATGTAGCCTGCCTGGGATTTTTCTAGAGAAGCATGCCTGTCCTGGTGTATTGTCTGGGATAGGGAGAGAGGGACAGCATTGGTTTGGATCCTCAGATGCATGTTAACATTGACTTCCTATCATGCTGTGTGGGTGCAAAGTGCCTCAGGAGTTTCTTTAATAGTGGTGCGCTTGTGAGTGAAGGGTTTATCTCATGATTTAGTACCTTCTTGAACAGTTTTGAAGAGCTTTCAGTGTAGCCCAAAGGTGCATCCATTGCTGAGCCTCTTGAGTTGGCTGCGTTCTCGCAAACCTTCTGTAGTCCTTCATTCCTGTTCAGAAGCATAACTTGGGTGAAAGTCTCTCACAGAATCACAGAATCACGAAGACTGGAAAAGACCCCCAGGATCATCAAGTCCAGCCTATGACCCTATACACCCAACATCTAAACCATGCCACTCAGTGCCACATCCAATCTTTTCTTAAACACCTCCAGGGACGGTGACTCCACCACCTCCCTGGGCAGCCTATTCCAGAGCCCAATCACCCTCTGCGTGAGGAAGTGCTTCCTAATGTCCAGTCTAACCCTCCCCTGCTGCAGCTTCAAGCCATGGCCTCTTGTCCTGTCACTAGCTGCCATGGAGAAGAGCCCAACCCCTACCTGACTACAACTTCCCTTCAGGTAGTTGTAGAGGGCAATAAGGTCACCTCTGAGTCTCCTCTTCTTCAGGCTGAACAGTCCCAGTTCCCTCAGCCTTTCCTCATATGGCTTCCCCTCCAGCCCCTTCACCAGTCTTGTTGCTCTCCTCTGGACCCTCTCCAGCACCTCAACATCCTTCTTGAAGTGAGGGGCCCAGAACTGGACACAGTACTCAAGGTGAGGCCTCACCAGTGCAGAGTACAGGGGGAGAATCACATCCCTAGTCCTGCTGGTCACACTATTCTTGATACAGGCCAAGATGCCATTGGCCTTCCGTGCTGCCTGAGCACACTGCTGGCTCATGTTCAGCCGGCTATCAACCAATACTCCCAGGTCCCTCTCCGCTGAGCCACTCTCCAGCCACTCATCTCCCAGCCTGTAGCGCTGCATGGGGTTGTTGTGGCCAAAGTGTAAGACTCTGCACTTGGCCTGGTTGAATTTCATACCGTTGGTCATTGCCCATTCGCCTAGCCTGTCCAGGTCCCTCTGCAGAGCCTTCCTTTCTTCCAAGAGATGGACACTGCCTCCCAGCTTGGTGTCATCCGCAAATTTACTGATGGTAGACTCGATCCCCTCATCCAGATCATCAATAAAGATGTTAAACAGGACTGGGCCCAGTACTGAACCCTGGGGGACACCACTGGTCACTGGACACCAGCTGGAAGTGGCACCATTCACAACCACTCTCTGTGCTCGATCATCCAGCCAGTTTTTAACCCAGCGAAGAGTGAACCTGTCCAAGCCATGAGCTACTAGATTTTTCATTAGGATGCTATGGGAGACTGTGTCAAAGGCTTTACTGAAGTCTAGGTAGATCACATCCACAGCCCTCCCCTGATCCACCAGGCGGGTCACCCAGTTATAGAATGAGACCAAGTTGGTTAGGCAGGACCTTCCCTTCATAAACCCATGTTGACTAGGCCTGATGCCCTGGTTTTCTTGTACTTGTTGGTTAATTGTATTTAGGATGACCTGCTCCATAATCCTGCCAGGCACTGAGGTCAAGCTGACAGGCCTGTAGTTTTCTGGATTCTCCCTTTGGCCCTTCTTGTAGATGTGAGTTATTCTCCTTAAAATAGCGTGGTTGTAGGGTTTTTAGAAGCCGTGTCTGTGACTAGGCAAGAGCACCTTGACTTCTTGTTCTCTGCGAGAGGATTTCTAAAAACTGAACTTCCTTATACAAGGCATACTGGAAGAAGGACAAGGGCTTGTAGGAGGACAGCCTTACAATGAGGATATCACTTTGTAAGAAGCTTTGAAATGTAGCATCCTGATAAAAGATGCAGCCTGACCTAAGCTGGCCAGAGAGGGCATTGACTCAGCTCAGTGCTGCTGTCAGTTCTAGGTAATTTCTGGTTGGTTTTTAATTTAGTTTTATGGTAAGACACTATTCTGAAAATAATCAGTAAGTTGCATATGTTCCAGTTGCCTTTTAGAGCAGAACTGCCACTAATGAATATTGCTATAGATTTGTTGTCTTCTCAGGACAGTCTAATGGACCGTAGTTTTAGCCTCTCTTGATATCTGGGTTGGACACAGTGAGAGAGCAGCATTTGCAAAGCAGTGATGCAAGAAATCAGCAAGAATGAAATCTGTCTCAAACCACTCCCCTCTAATCTAAGCTCTTACCATTGTGGTTTACCTGCACAAAAATGGTGGTCAGTGGCTCTTCTGACACTGCCTATGTGGTGTCACTTTGAACTCTCATCCCAAAAGTTTGGTGGGATACTATAAGTATTCATGGTTCAGAAGGAAACCTGTGAGCTATGCAAGGGAGATAAGTGCGCATGTTGCAGTCTGGAGTGAAGAAAGGGAGGCAACATGCTCTGGGAGTGGCAGGAGGGAGCGATGGTCCTGAAGTCCTGTCAGCCTTTCATTCTTTACAAAAGAATGAAGAAAGAAATGAGATCCCAGGCAGAATTTACTGGACTGCTATTTCTCAGAATAATCTTGGCATGTAGCAAAATCTGGCTTGAAATACCTTCCTTTCTTCAACTGATGGACGGTCTTTGTGTCCTTCAGTTGTTACTTGGATATCCTTGCTGGATGTTCATCTCTTGGCATAAAAAGGACATGTTATGAGCACAGTTAGAATGGACTAATGGTGGAATTATTTGGAGAATTATTTGGAATTGGGTAAACAAGACAAAAGTTTAGTGGGTGTGTTACTTTGGTTTTGTTTGCTGAGGCATACTGTCTTTGATGCAAACTGAGACTGAGCTGAAGTGGCAAAATTATGGAGCAGCTATAAAAGCACAACTCATTATCACACTCTGGTCTCACATCTGTGGTCCAAGCAGCTGTCAAACTTGTTCTTCAGAAAAAGAAGTTGGTGCCAGATTTTCCCTAATGTGAATGGTGAAATACAGAAAATCTGAGGTAGCTAGTGATTTCGAGGGAGAATGAAAGGCTCACCAAAACCGGAGGGAAGATACTAACAGGAAAAGGTCAGGAAAAGTTGGGGCATGCAGCTCTCCAGGCAACTGTAAAAGCTGGGGAGAACAACACTGCGAAATGCTGAGTTAAAGGGAGGGTGGGGTGTGATGAGTAGCTTTTGAGTGTGTTTGCTCTTGATAGGAAAACTGTTAATGAGTCAATTGCACTGACTTCTGGGGTTCTCAAAGTGTTGCAAAGACATTGTAACTGTGACTTCTAGAGAGGATATAATAAGGCAATATAATTTTGAAAAAGTAAGAGTATTTCAGTCTCCTCCCTACTTTAAATGCTTGGATTTCATCAGCATTTTCAGCTTGCACCATGGGGGATGAAATTGGAAGGTGATCAATATGGAAGCAGCATTTTTATCAGAAGGAAGACCTTAAAGGATTTTGTGTGAAGGGTTTAGTGGTAGGAGGAATTTCTTGGTTGTTTTCTTGATTCCCCTTTGGTAGTGGTATGGAGATCTACTAGGACTGGAAATCCTTCCCTCCAGTTCCACTCCCTTTCATATTTCTCTGAGTGATGTTTCAAGGAGTTTTAGTGTGCATGTGCATTGTGCAGTGTGATCTATCTGAATGGCAGGAGGCCTGTAAGGTCTTTATATATGAGCTGGGGACTGCACACACCAAACTTCAGTGTTTCCTGCCACAGTAGGCTTGAAATGTGGGAGTGCTCTGAAATGTTTTTCCATGAACATCTGTGGAAACTGTCTTGCTCAGATTCTTTCCATTCAAGGCAAAACTTGCTGGCTGCAAGTAGAGACCTCCTCTCTTCTTTCTCCACTTGCTGTTACAGACGGTTGTATTTATTCCATGTGGTTAGCGATCTAATGTAAAGGCTTTTGTTTGAAACTTTCTGAATTAAAAAATGAACTATGGATTTTGTCCACTAAATTACATAAACTGGAAATAAGGGGGTAGTGGTGATGTGGAGGAGCCTAGCAGGTCATTAGTTTTCAAATATTCAATGGCAGATTGCTTTCTGCTGGGTATATTTTAAGACCAGAGAGGATCTTGTCATGGTGGACTTTAATTACCCAGACATTTGTTGAGAGACTTACACAGCCAGGCATATGCAGTCCAGTAGGTTCCTCCAGAGCACTGATGATAACTTTCTAAC
>VWZO01020564.1:269960-309964 GCA_013396975.1 Bucco capensis | reverse complement strand
ACTTATTTAAACATAACATTATTGGATATTTTTCCTTAAATACAACTACTTTTATCAGAAGTAATTCACTTGAAAGAAAGACAAAGTTGGTATCAGATTTAAATAAATTTATAAGTTAATTCAAATCTGGGATCAAGTGTGCCATTCTTTCCTAAGAAGATAAAATAGCACTCAGTGATGTCCTCCTCTTCTCATTCCCTCCATTTCATCCCTCAAATTGGAGCCTTGGGCTCCTCTTTTGTTAAGAGATTCTGGAAATGGCATCCCTGTAAATCATCAAAGGTGAAATTTGGGAAGGAAAATCTGTCAGAAAGTGAGCATAGGCAACTATTTGATCTGTATGGGGAAAGAGGTGCTTTAGTGGTAAATTGCAGAAGCCCAAAGAGAACACTGCTTAGTGCAGGAGTTTAACATCTTTAAACTTGTCATCTCTGCTTCTGTTGGTATTTATGGAATCAATGAAAAAAAAGGAATGTCCTGATTTTCCTCTCACTTGCATATTTCTAAATACACTCAATTTAGTTCCATGCTTCTCTTCCCATAGATCTTTTTGACTCTGAATTTTGCAGGTGGATGTTTTTCACGTGGAAGCAGTAGATGTTGGGACTCTGCAAGGGCTCATGGTTGAAAAAGGGAAAGGCTCTGCCTGGCTCCTGGAGAAGATTGTTGTGAAAGAGTCAGCAGCTGCTGGGACAGAAACACTGCTTATGGCTCAAGCATGGCTGAAAGACAGACGTCGTTGTCGTGGCTAGGCTTGGCGAACGAAGCTCCAGGGAGGGCTCCATCCATGCTCCTCCTCAGTGCCTTTTCCAAGCACGCTGATAAAAAGAGGATAGCAGATAGCACCCTCGAGCCTGAGCTATGGATTTTTTTTAGGTGAGACACAGCATGTGCAGAGCTGGACCCACCCTTTAGTCCTAAGGTTCATCTGCCAGGGCCTAGCAAGTTTGGACGCTGGCAGCCAAGTCTGAACTGAAATTTCCAGCAATTTTCATTTTGAATTTTTGCCTTTCGGCAGTTCATGATGATCAAGTTTGGTTGTTTTTTTTTCTCTTTTGTCAACAAATAGTCATAGTTAATAATGCATATCAATTGCAATGACATTAAGTATTCACACTGAGAAATCAGTGCAGTATGTCATTTGAATTGGATAGAATAATTGCAGTCAATGTCCCCAGAGTATAAAGCTAATATTTGTGTAAGTGCTCACAGTCAACTTGGTTCTGCTGCCCTTGAACTCAATGGGACTTTGAGCATCAAGACTGATGCAAATGGAGCTAGCTCTGGGCTGACTCCATTAAAAAAGATTTCCTTTCTTCCTCTAAATTAGCTATACCTATATGTCTCTCTTCCAGTGAGAACTCATTGTTTTGTTGCTTCCTAGATCTATTTGCCATCTGACCTGGGAATGCTTTATAAAGTGAGACTTGGTCTGCAGAGGTTGGAAAACAGCATATCCCAGTTGTGTCTTCATCACTTGAAAATGCAGAGCACATCAACCTTGGATACCTTTAGTCTCACCATAAATAAAACACTTCCTCTTTCCCTTAATGGAGACAGATGGATTGAATTCCCTGTTGAGTGGCCATTAAAAGAAGCACTTTCTGGTAGGTATAAATCTACTTTAAAGAAGTTGAGTGGTCTAGGAGGTTAATAGGCCCTAATATTACAACAGAAACCTTTATGAAACCAGAAAATTTTATTGTCTTTATTTAAGGATTCATAAACTCTGCGTGACTTTAAAACGTGTGAAGGAAAATATTATCCACCTAGCTTAATTTCTGTACCATAAAGTGGGAAATGCAATATTCCTTTGATTGCACAAAACCATGATTATATGCTACAAAGAACAGTTTCTAAGATATGTCCTTTTCTTGCAATACTGCAATATTTCTACTCTCCTTTGTTTAGTCCTCAGCTGCTCATAGTACTGACATTAACATGAATTTTTATACCTGTTACTATTAAGTGATTTTTTTTGCTGTTGTTTGCACATTCCCAACAAAGATTCTCAGTAAATAACAGCTCAAAAAAAGTCAAAGCATCACCTTTATTACCTTCCTACATTCCAAATATTTATGCCTGTTAAAAACAGCTCACCAATTGTCTTAGATTTGTCACCTTTTGCTGAGGTGAGGAAAAGAAACCCTTTCACACAAAATCCACCTCATCTTCCCTATTCTTCTAACATGATGCTTACTGAATGCCACTATATGACAAAACAATCCTCAATGTAATAAACAGACCAAATAAAGAGAATATTCACATCTTTTGTGCCTGAGTTCTACGCAGAAAACAAATTAGGTGCCTGGGTAAGGAAGAAGTTAGTTCATCTCACTGAAGTAATTGTTAAATGAACTACCCCAAAATATATTAGGTTGGAATTTATGGCCCAGTTTCAGAGAGGTGTTTGCATTTAGGATTGTTGAGCCTGGAGAAGAGAAGGCTCCAAGGAGACCTCCCTGCAGCCTTTTAGTGCTTAAAGGGCTTATAAGAGAGATGTTTTAGCAGGGTCTGTTGTCAGCTCATCTCTGTTGCACTTCTTTCTTTCCACACATGCTTTAGAAGTCTTCAAGGAGGGATTTGTAACCACAGTGAAGAAAAAAAAACCACAACCACCCTAGGACAGTGAAAAAAAAAAAGCTAGTGTCTCAAAGCTTTGCCATTTTCTGTCCAAGAGAGCTTTCAGCAGCTCCACAGCAGGTGGCAAACGTGGAGTTCAAAGTGATCCTTCACACACAAACTTAGTTGCAATTTACTGTGCAAAGCAGAGCTGCTTTTCTGTCAGCTTTCTACATCGAATTTACTCCTTCCTTGGTTTCCTTTTTCTCAGCTAAAAGCATAACCAGCTGTCCTGGTTTGACCAGAAGTTAGGGTCAAAAGAACAATCTTTTTGAGGAAAGGTCTCCAAGACCCCCTCTCCCCAATAAGATGGGGACAACAGTAAACAAAAACAAAAACAAACTAGGCACGCAGACAGTGAATTTCTAAGAATAGCTTTATCTAAATTTAAATGGTACAACAATATAGAAAGATAAGGTGGTTAGTTCAAAGATGGATTCGGCCCTTTTTCCCTACCATAAATCATCAATGTCTGTCCTGCCGGCACAAAGTCGGCAGGTTTCAAATCAAACACCTCCTCCCTTCTTCCAATCAATCACCTCCCTCCCCTTACTTTCACACCGGGATGGGAGTTGCACAGATATCAGAGGAATTTCAAGAATGCCAGAGGGAAAAAGGCCGACTTCCTAACTCACAGCCGATATGAGAGAAAGCAAGAGCAGCCAGCAGCAAAGCAGGAACAGGAAAACAGGAAACAGGAAGCAGGAAGAGGAAGTCTTACTTCCCTCTTAAATACACAAAAACACATCATTCTTCTGCGCAGTCCGTGATTTGCTGCCTTCCTGTCTCTCTTGAATGATGTCTCAGGGTTACAGTTCTTGACCCCCCTGTCCAGAGATGCCGCGATGATGGATTCACTTCTGCGCATCTGCGAGGTTTCGTTCTTATCTCTTATCAGTTTCTCGGCTTCTCCCGGCAAATTCTTTCGGGAGGGGGAGAGAGTTCAGCTACTGAGTCTTTCTTCTTTTAAAGAAACAGTGTCCATATTCAAAAGTTCAAAAAGTTCAAAAGGGAACATGACGTACACTGTTAAATTTTAATCACTCCAGGACACCAGCATTGTGTTAATTGCAATGGAAAGCAGCTGAGCATAATCACCTTCAGCAGAAGCTATGTGCTCTTCAATTGCACACACAGCTCTGGCATTCTGAGAAGTGCCTTTAGGATTTCATCTCTTGGTTCTCTTTTATTTTGTACTTGGGCTGGTGATGAAGCATATGCTAATGGCTAATTGAAACCATCAAAAGCCAGCTGATAAAATGCAGGGCAGGCCCTTGAGATGTGGCTCTGCACACATGTGCCTTTGGGTGTATTAATGGAGAAGCCTCCAGCTGAGGATAGACATAAATAGCTTCTCTTCACTGCACCATCCTTGGAGATGCTTACACCTCAGGAATTGCCAGGGATGGAATGATTCTTTCTCTCACACATGCAGGGCTTTACAGAAGGTGAATTTTGCACTCCTCTAGCCTTGAAGGCAAAGCAATTTCATAGTGAAAAGGTGAAACAGAAAGGTATTCTGCTGCTTTCAAATAGCTGATTATCTCCACAAAATTAACACAGAGCCAGGATTCCTAATTTGAGTTTTATTATCATTGTCAAGGGATTAAATTTTTAATTACATCTGACTGCTGGCAAATAGCTGTGGCACAGTCCTAACAAGATCTCTTTCTGCTTTCTCTTGCAGTGGTTACATATCATCTAACCATTTTTTCCAGAAATATTTTGAGTGAGAGAAATCTAGTGCATATGTCTGCATGTATCTCTGGTACTCATGGGGACACAGGACACAGATCCCTTCTCTGGTCCCTACAGAATATCCAGCAGGGAGAAGACAATGAGGTATTCTCTCTTGAAGTAAAATGTATCCTTTCATCCATTCCTGTACTTCCTATGCATTATTTCCAACTCTTCCTATCCACTTAAGTAATGCCATTTAAGATTGTAATACTGAATAATTTCCTTTTAGTCATTTCTAATTCTCCTGGAAGCTGTTGAATTGGGAGAAGTGGACAAAGTTGTTCTTTTGATCAGCAGTAAAATAGGTAAAGTACTTTTGCTGCTCTCTAAAGTCAGTGATGTGAATCACACAGCTAGATGCCTGTTTGAAGGCAATGAAATCACTGCCAGAGTTAAATCCTGATTAATTTCCTTTGGCTATTTTTGCTAAGAGGTAATATTTTCTAAAGCAGCATCCTGACACATAAAAACCCTTGGATTTAAAGGCTGTAACATTATTGCATCAAGCAAGTAAAACTGTTCCTCCCCATACAAGAAAAAAAAACACAAACCCCAGGATATTAAGATGAATAATTACATTCTGCAATTTATACATGCTCTATTAATAAGTGATCTAGAAGGATAATTATAAATAGGGATTTTGCCCCTATTAAGCAACCAACAATTTTATCACTGAATTTCATTCAAATCATCATAACTTTAACATCTCTTTGCCTCCTCTGTAGGATGGCCACTAAGGAATATTCAAAGAATTAATAGTAAAGCTTTCCTGAAGTCTTTTAATGCAATTTGTTATACGATTGCCAATTGTTATTTACCATGCATTAGACTTGACCACTTTTTCTGGACAGGTTTGAAAACAGGATTCACAAAGGAGAGACTTTGGGGCTTCTTGGCTTCTGTGTGTGTTTTGTGGAGAGGATTGGGTAGATGTAGAACACATTTCTTCCAAAGGACTTACTTACCAGGGATGAAGGGAAAATGAATAATCTTCATGACTAACTAGGGGTAAGAGATTCAGGCCAGTGTTATAGACAGCATGAGATGACAGAGNGCCAGGGCTCTGGGCAAGCTGCTCTAGTTGGGGATGTCCCTGGCCACTGCAGGGGGGTTGGACTACATAAGCTCCAGAGGTCCCTTCCAACCTAAACCATTCTAGGATTCTATGCAGCTAAGCCTCCAGTACAATATTCCAAAGGAGGTGTAAGTCAGAGAGCAATCCAACTCAAACAACAGAGCTATATTGCTGGATTTGCTTCATTGCTGCCAACTAACAAGATCCATTTTGTGCTGCATGTGAAATGGAGCTCCAGCCCCCTTGTCAGCCAGGCACTGAGGAGAAAGCATCACGTAGGTATTTCTGCTTTTCCTCCTCAAACATGCTTGCCTGTGTCATGTGGAATCTTTTCTGTGTGCCTGCCCAAGGGTGGTGAGGACAACACTCCTGTCTTTCACTAAGACAAAGGAAATTCTTATCCTTAAATTTCTACATTGAAGTCTCAAATAGGAACAAAAGAAGGTATGCTATGCTGATTCCAGGATTTTTAAGTCAGTTGTTGGTATTCATAAATGAATTAATAGATGATATTTTAATATAGTAAGAATGACATCCTTAAATCAAACAACAGACTCTGCCCACTTCCTTGCCATGAAGGACATTTTCACTATGCTTTATTTCCTTCTTTGTAGACTGCAAGCTGGACATCAAAATCTGCACTTGAAAGAAGCTGTGAAGGAGCATCCTATCTATGTATTTGAAGTGAATGAGTAAGTATATTATGTGAAGCTAGTCATTTTTAAGTCATTTTATAGTATAATGGTTGAAAACACTGAGAGGGCATTGAATTCAAATCCCTGCCATAGGATGGTTCTGTCACTGGATATTTTTAAGTGGAGTCCATTTTTAACTGGCCCACATACACTCAGTTTGGATTTCATAGATGATTTACATACCACAACAACACATGTGGCTTTGTTTTTCAGAGCATTTGCTGTGGATGCAAACAAGCCAGCAATACAGAAGGAAATCCCAGTATCTTTTGTTATTAGAGGAGACAGACCAAAAAATGAGATAGATAACAAGTTCTATGAAGAAGGAAGTCAAGGCAGAAATCTGACAGAGTACACTATTAAAGTATACACAGCTGACAAAAGGGGAGCAGGGACTGATGCCAATGTGCATATTGTTTTATTTGGGAATGAGGACAAATCTGAGGTATTTCAACTCTCTCAGTCCCTGGAGCACCAAGACCCTTTTGAAAGAGGCAAGGTGAGTACACAGATTGTCTAGGATGTCTCCATTTCTGCACTTGGGAAAGCAAACTTTAAATCTATGCAAGCTCTTTCTGGAACTGAAGGCATTTCTCCACATCACTAGATGAGATGCAGTCTCAGCTATCTCTGAGTTTTCACCTTTTCACCAGAGTAACCAGGGGCCATTTCATTTCTGTCATAGCTAGTTGACTCTGTTGCTCTTCTGTCTCTTAGTCTCAAATACATCTTCACCTTGTACCCCTCACCTGCCCAGTGATGCATGTCCTTGAGCTGAAGGACACAGCATGCATTGCCTGGGCATGTGCAGTGTAGTTTGTGTAGCACAAACTGGGAAGACTTGAATACAGTCTCCTACATCCCATCATTTTGCTTCGCCATGGAAACGGATGCTGTAAGCCTCACTGCACACATCAGCCCAAAAGCAGATCAAATGGAATCATGCACCTCAACCTGATTCTGATCCCCATCAAGCTTTAGGCTCTTCAGATACCCCTGATTCAGCTACAGCTATTTGTCTGCATGGTTTCCTAGTGCCCTAACAGAATGTTCTCCTATTCTAACCAACACCTTGCTCCATTTGCTCACCACCAGTGCAGTGGTGTGCAATGATGGTTACCCTTTGGTAGCAAGAAATCAATAGATGTGCCATATCCTTCTCCTGTGGATTTCTTCTGTGGAAAGGTACTGACTGAATAATTAAAACTCCAGTTAAAGATCTTCCTTATGAGATCTACCTCATTACTTTATGAGATCTACCTCATTTCTACTTGCAGTTGGTCTGTGTTTCTTCAGCCAGGATGTCTGTGACTGCCTTCTAAAAGATCTTGACCCATGTATTGTCTTCCATACTGAGGAGCTTAATAAATCTAGTTACTTCTAGGCACAAGGAGCAAGTAGGAAAGAGTCTTGAGTAGCAGTTCTTTTTGCCTAGTATTATACAGGAGGTGACATAGCTCTTTGAAAAAGTAAAGTAGATACATAGAAATCCTGTTAGCAATCCGACTAAGTCAAAGGGTAGCCAGTGATGGAAGGCACCTTATGAAAAAAAGGTCTTATTTAAAAAAAAATATGCAATATGAAACAAATTATTGTCTTATATTACAATACATAATATTTGAAAGAGATAATGCTTCTTGTAGTGAAAGCCTTGATCTTTTATGGTCTTGAATATGTATTTGCATATCATAGATTGAAAACATTTTGGATGTCTGTATCAGCTAAGAATTCATAAGAGAAAAGAAATATCTTTCTGGTAGTTGAAAGTCAGGAAAGAGGTAAGGATTATCCTGCTATAAGCTGGAAAGTGATTCTTTCATGTTTAAACTGAGGGCCTAGTAGGAGAGGATTTGACCCCACAGATCTTCAGTGCTGACTATGAACCATATCAGGTCTCAGCCATCTATCTGAAACTGGTATAAACATCTTTAAACCAGTCTCAGAACTGACCTAAACAAATCTATAAGTTTCCAGACATTGGTTTATTATTTTAATAGTTGTCTTTTCATATTGAAGGTTGATACATTCAAGGTCAAGACAAAAAAATTAGGCAGCCTGCGTTCAATTGAAATCGGTCACGATGGGAAAGGATTTGGTGAGTACCCTGCAATAGCCTTTTAAAACCTTCTGCTTAAAGACCTGCCTGACATTTGGGAAGGTTTTTTGAAGTCATGCTACTGCTACAGCTAGCTAATACCAATCTGTAGACAAATGAGGTCAGCTTGCCTGTTTTTGCTTACACCCTTCTGGCTCCAGCACATTTCCCTTGACTTTCCCTTGAACTTCTGGTTTTTTCTAACAGAGATCTAGTTAGCATAAACCTCAGAGGATTTTATCCTTCAAATATTGCTCAGCCCAAACTCCTATTAGATATCTTAAATAGTATAGGATTGAATTTTTAAACTGCAGGCTAAACTTGAGCACTATCTTAAAATAGATAGGGCAAATTAGGGACTCTGGTCAAAGCATGTTATAGCTCCCTCCAACATGTATGGTCTTCTTCTTGGAGCACTTAAACTATGAGGAGAACACTACTATGTGCCAGGTCTTGCTCTTGATGATGAGTTAGGATGTGGCTCCACTCCATACCCATGCATGATGATGGAAACTGTTTCTATGTACAGTGTATTTATTACCTGTAAGCTCTAAACCCTGAATTTGACAGGAAAATAAGATGGGAGACTAGGGCATATAACATTTTCAGCTTGCACTTATACTGCTGCTAAAAAACTCTAGAGATACACAAATATATAAATGGAATTTGCAGCCAATGTAGAGCTTGGGTCAAAAAAAAGTTTGATTATATTGAGATGTTCCAGTCAAGTGAATTTTGCTGGAGCTATCTGAAAGAAATAAGTTTAGGTTTAACAAAACCTGATTTATCTAAGTGCACAAGCCACTAACAGGGACAAGGGTTTGTCCTATCTAGGATAAACCAGGGAAAATTGTGCAAAGAGCAGTTCCTCTTTAAGCAAAAGTTGAACAGGTTGGTATTCTTTAACTACTCAGTCATCTTGGAAGTGTTATGGCATGGAAAACTCAAAAAGAAAGAACAGCAGACCTTTTGAAATAAGTATAATAAATCAAATCTAACTCCTGTTAGCTGCTGTACATGCAGACAATTCAACTTAGAACTGAGCTGGGAAGGGAACTCTACACTGGCACAGAATTGCACAGAAGGCTCCAGGGGAAATCTAGGCTGAACTTATATATGCTGAGTCCCAACCTATCAGTGCAGTGATTCTCTCTCCTCTCTAGGTCCTGATAGCAAATTTGTGCCCCAAAAGGCGCAATGGAACTGCTCAGAGACAAGTTTTAGCCTTTAAGCAGAGAGGTATTTCTTTAAGGCAACGTTGGGGAACTCCTGGCTCGTGCTGGCAAGAAGAGTTCCAAAGAGCCATGCAATTGATACAATTTCACAAGAGATTGCATCACCTTTACTTGCATATTCATAACATTGCAACATCTCATTATAATCATAGCAGGTGGAGTTAGGGAGGAGTCTGGGTGGAGTCAGGGGAGGAGTCTTCAATTTGGGGAGATTCTTGGTGGGAGTTCCTGTTACTTCCTGCTGAGGGTCATCTTTTTGCTCCTCTTCCTCAGGTAAACTTTTGAACTTTCTTTGAACCTGCTGACTCCAATGTTTACCTGGCAAGAGTTTCTGAGTTCTTTCTCCCCTTATCTTCCCGTATTCCTGCCTTGTGTCTATTTATGTGTATGTTAGCATTTTTGCAGTTCTTTATGTTCCTGTTTTCCTACTTCATATTCCTTTTATGTTAGTATTCCAGCATCCTTTTAGCAAAGTGTTACTTTAGGCATGTTTTTCATTTCTTAGCCCAGAGCATGCATTCTGAGTTAACTCTCTAAGCTTTTGCTCTGCTAGCATATATCCTGATTGAACTCCTAAGCTTTGCTCTGTGTCAGTCCTGAGCAGCATCACATAGCTGCTAATACTCTCTTCCTAGCACAGCTAGTGTGTCTTGATTCATCTTACATCCACCATCACCTTCCTCTATATTTTCCTCTGCAGTGATCTCCAAGTGTCAGCTGCAATCCTCCCAAGCATCCTCAGCTAGAACACCTCTTGGAAAGGTTTCATCTGTTTGCTAATCTTTCCTAGCTGCCTCTAGATTTTTCTCCATACCTGGAGATTTCCCTGAGGTCTGTTGGAGTTTGGTCACTAGAGGATTAAAGCATTAGCTTTTAAACTTTTCAAGAGAGCAAACATGCCTTTAGATCCATTGCTGAAGTGCCCTGTAAATTGGAATGACTGCTCATTTTTCTGGGCTCTGAATTACAGACAATTCATCAAAGGTCATAGATTCCAAGTAAGGTCTATGATATATTAAACCATTCACAAGATTTCATTTACTAAGTTCCAAAAGTACTTGCCAATGTCAATAAATAACTCCTGGGAAGATGAAAGATGTAGATGTGTCTGTGGCCCTAGTTACACTAGCTAATTGTTTGACAATGTCTGTGAAAAGTGAGAAACATCACCATGCCTTTATCTTTGATCTAAATTGGACCAATTTGCAAATATTTTCACGTTGTATTTTCAGCCTATTTACAAATAAAAATATTATTATTGGTTTTAACCTACTTAGGACTTTGTCCAAATATTTGAAAGCCAACATAATTTGTTAGAATATAGTATTTCATCTCTAGCACATGCAAAGAATACCAAAAGCTTTTCAGCTCCTAATTAGTTGTTAAATGTTTTCATTAAGTGTTTGCATTGGCAAATGTGACTAAAGATGTCTGTGCAAACATTGTATAGCTATAATAAAGTTTTAGGTTTAAAATCTTCCTATTTTAATATTCTATGAACAACAATTCTGGAGCACAAGAATGAAGGTATATTTCACACAGCAAAATAGGAGATTTATAGCAGAATATTAAATACATTCTTAAAGCTAAGGCATAGATGAGTGTTGGCCCAAAATAGAGATGCTATTCTGAATCATGACTGCCAGAGGAAAGTGGATATGAGAAGCATTCAGACTCATCAGTTTATAAGCATAAATATATTTATTCATTAAGAAAGGGCTAATAGAACTTCTATTGTTTAAGGGCTTGGGTTATCATTAAAGACATTGCCCTAGTGATAAAGTCTATTGGGTGGACACTGCAGCTCAAAGCCCATAAGGACTGCACCGTCAGTGCCTTTCATAAGGAAAAGGATCAAATGGGATTTCAAGAATGCATTCAATATTACCATGCACTCTGTTTCATTTGTCTTACTGCCAGCTCTGTTCTAGATGGAAAAATGAGTTAAGTTGTAATAAAAATCTTCCTTTTTATATTTGCTGTCAAAACCATCAAAGACCTTCGCTGTAAAACTGAGAAAAGTTTGTAGCAATAGGAATCATCCACATTTCAGTTTTATTATTGATATTGAATACATTTGGAAGTGCTGAACCACACAGGGTTTGGAAATGAATTCAGAAGCCTTTCTTTTATCCTTTATTTGTGTTTTGGTTATATTAAATGGGCTCTTTCTTTGCCTTCTACAGCAAGTGGCTGGTTTCTGGAAAAGGTAGAAATCACAGATGCCTCTAGGAATTCTGTGTATTCCTTCAGCTGTAACAGGTCAGTAGTTCAAGTCATCAGCACTCCATAGGTGCTGTTTTCTTGTTAACAAAAATTGGTAGCAGATTTTCTAGTCTCTCAACTGTTTCTCCTCTGGTTTCCTAAAACAAGTAAGAATTGTTCAGCTTTGCTGTGTTTCCATCAGTAACTTTCGAACCATTTGGTCAATTTCAATCTGATTTGTCAGAAGAATATTTAGAGGAAGAGACTAAATCTCTCAGAGTTATTAAAACTGGGTGACTGTAGAAAGGAGAGGACACCATTTAGTGTGGGTTTTTTTGCCAGGAGAATCACAGCATGTTAGGGGTTGGAAGGGACCTAGAAAGATCATCTAGTGCAACCCCATTCCTAGAAGATACTAGGAATGCCATTTCCAAGAGGAACAAGCTGTCTGGTGAACCATTGGACAAGTAGTCATGCATATGTAGCTCTGAGAAGCAGATCATGGATAGGCAGGAATCAGAAATAAGGGATGGTGGGAGGATGGGAGGCTATGGCAGTGTGGATACAGAGTGGAGCCAAAGCAGTGTGTGTTTATGATATTGAGCAAAAGCAACATTACAATCTTTCTGTTTCAGTGTCTCCTTCCTATGACTCTAAGATACATTCAGCAAATAGAAACCTTTTGCTGATGGAATGTAAATGACAAGGTGCAGAAAGAGGCTTTNGGTCTAGGTGATGCTGCTCTGGCAGGGAGGTTGCACTAGATGATCTTTCTAGGGCCCTTCCAACCCCTAACATTCTATGATTGTGTGATTAGGTGCTGTGTCTGACAGCTTGTCTCTTTCTCCATGAAGGTGGCTGGCTGAGGATGAGAGCGATGGGCACACCAGAGTGCATCTTTATCCCCAGCTGCCTGATTGCTGATTCTTTCTGAGAGTGTGGCTCCTCCAGCTTCATGCAGATGTGATTTACCTTGTAGTTTCTAATTCTGCAGGTATTGTAATTACTGTGAAGGAATGTCACAACAATGCATTTAAAACATGAGAGGAAATGAAACATGTCGACGGTGAGGGTTGCTTTCCCAGCTTATTAGAGAGATGCTCAAGAACTTTGCATGATTGAGATGTAGAAAACAGAGATTTAAATCTTGCTTTTTAACAGGGCTCTGTGGAGTTGATCTGAGCATTCCTATAATGTAGTAATACACTCAAATCCTTTTGTTTCAGTAATAAGTTGTGGGTAAGCTATAATTTTGCTCTTTGGTCCAATCTGTCAATATTAGTTAATTTGATAAATCTGTTTCAATTTCAATGTTTAGTAAGACTTAGATTGTTCTCAAAATCATTTTCCAAGCACACTGCACAACTCTTCAGCCCTACCATATATTGCTGCTTTTTTTTTTTTCCTGTAAGACTATAACAGAGAGTAATAAAGAATTTGTAATTCAGGAGTTCACCCTGTGTCAGGAAGCCTCCCACTGACATTTGATTATAAAATCTTGCAGCTGAGCCAGAACCTCAGCTGAGAACCTTTAGATCCAAAGGGTGTCTTAAGAGAGGCTGTTATCAGTAACATTGCAAGAGCTTACTGGCAGGTTTAGGCATCTTTCTGCTCAGCTTGATGACTTCTGCACTGCCTATTCTTAGCCATCTAACTGACTTTCAGTGCTCTATGAGTAAGTGCCTTTATTATTGAAGGAAAAAAAGCCCTGAAAATGCACAATAAATAGATGTATAATTAGCTGTAAATGCATGAATTAATATTTGGTTTGACCTTGGTTGAATTGAGTCAGGAAGGGTTTAGGATACAGATGAGTCTGAAAGGAAATGATGACTTGCACATCACCTGAAGTCTCATGTGTGTGATCAGAATAGAAATATTGTATCAAAGTGACATAGGACATCCCTCTCTTTAATCCAAGGCTTCACCTTCAGTGCCTCCAAAACTCAAAATCTCTGTGAAGATCTGACTTTTAGACCTGCTTCACCCTCAAGACATTACCACATTCTCTAGCACCAACATTGTTCTCTAGGATTGTAAGAATGCAAAGAGTTTCTAATCTGTGCTGATTAAACATTGCCTGGCTGTCTGTTTAGTATGTCTAATGTTTATTTACTCACATGCTTTTGTGAAAGGAGGAATGCTGGCTAATACCTGCATGGGTGAGGAGATTTTGGTTACTTTGACCCAGAATAAAACACTAAGCACATAGAGCAAGTCTTGGCAGCTGATTTTGTATCTACCTTATACATCATCAAAGGGAGAGAGCTAAGGTAAGGTATGGAGGTGATTGGAGAGAGCAATGGAACCATTTTTTGTCAGGAAATGCTCTTTTTTGCTCACACTGGGATGGGTTTGAAATGCTATCCCCAGAGCACAGTTCACTTGGGATCAGCATTGCTGACACTGAATCCCTGTTATGGGATTTGTTTCAGTATGATGTCTTTCATTAAGGGTGTGTAATACTAGCTTTCTTTGGTGCCATTTCTGATTTATCAAGGGTAAATAATGCCTTCCTAATCTGGTTTTCATTGCTAACAGTGAACACTCTCCTTCAGCATCTACCTTCCATAGCTGGAAATTATTGACTCTACCTATTCCCTGTACAAATCAGGTTTGGGATTCACTTCCCTCCACCCTTTCACTAACAGGACCACCACAGCACAGAGCTTCATTTCAAGGGCATCATGGGTGCCTGCAGCACATATATCCAGGGGATTACACTTTGATAAGAAAACCTGGAATACCAGAAGAACTCCTTTCTCAAGTCTTGCTTGGAAGACATGCCAGTTAACATATTTAGCTTGTGACTAGTGCCAAAGCCCAAACTGGCCTCTTCCACATGGCATGCAGTGATCTCTGCTGTGTTTGGCACAGAAGTCACTTAATCTCTGTCCTTTGCAAGTGGGACAATTTTTGGACAAGATTGCTGGCCCATGCCAAAGATGCCACCTCCTGAGCACTGTGCTGTGGCTGCACAGCAAGGGAACTGCCTTGCTTTGTCAGCTCCCAGCATCTTGCCCTGCTTATGGAGAGCCTGGGCAGATACTGATGCCACTGATGTCTCCATGGGGAAAAGAGATGGAGCATGGAAAAAGAAACTACCTGGGTCAATGCAAAACCCAAGCATTTGGCATCCGTGGAAGCCTTGGAAGGAGAAGTGAGAAAACTGTTAGCTGGAAGAGGCAAAGGTGTAGTGGAGAGAAGGGTTTGAAGTCTGTTGCCTTTCCCTGCTGCATCCTGTCCTTGAAGATAAGTGCAAGGTGGTAGTGGCTAGAGGAGTTTGTTCTTCTTCTTCCTCTCCTTTCTCTTCTTCTTCCTCTTCTTTTCCCTTTTCTTCCTCTTGTTCTTTACTTGTTATTATTATTAAGCAAGAAGGTATGGAGCTGTGTGGTAAGATATAGACCCTGAAGACTATAACATGGACTCTTGAACACAACAAAGTCTGAAAGTGTCCATTAAGGACAAGTATTATTTAACTCTCTCTTTTTTTTTTCCTTATGCACATCTCCTGGTGTGCTTTTATATATATTATCAGGTTGATCTAGGTGACATATTTCTGGTCATTGAAGCCCTTAAGCATCTCAGTTTCTTTTGCTGATGATGGTAAAGATTTGAGAAAGAGAAAATATAGCTCTGTTCTGACAGGCTCATTGCACCATTTAATATTCTGCCAGCAACTCCAAGTACTGCTTTGCTGAAACTCATCATACAAAAGAAAGTATTCCCTCCTCTTAAGTACATTTGAGCAGTTATATTGCTTCTATCCATCCTGAAGTTTGTCAGTTGTGGAAAAGGAATGAGAATAAGAAAAAAAGGATGTACCAGGTGTTCTTTTAGAAGTTTTGGATCAGTACCATCTAGTGCAAGCAGTGGCTTGCTAGGATTTATAAATGTGTTAGCAAACATAACTGTATTCTGCTCCCAGATCAGATTACAATGGTCCCTTCGACTTCTTCTCCTTGAAGGAAAGCAGGAGCCTGAAAAGTTGACAAACTCCTCCTGAGCAGTGCAAAGCAAAGCCTGTGCTGTGGCTGACTCTTTCTTTTACAATTCTTCTGCTTGGCTTGAATTCATTTCCAAGAGGTGAATGAAAAAGGGGAGAGAAAAATGGGACTTTTCATTTTCTTCTTCAATGATTTGAAAATTCTTAGTTACATCTTAAATGCAGTGTGAGAGAGCATGTTCCTATCCCCTTAGCTAGTCCCTCAGTGCTTCTCCCATTTATCCTCCAATGGGATGTGGATGCTTGTTGGTTGGTTTCTGCCTGCAGGGAGAGAGTTTTCAGCCTGGTTGCAAGCTCACTTGCTGTGGTGTCTTCCCATTTGTCTATGTCTTCTGCTGTCAGTCATTATCTATTTATGTCTAGCTTTGATTAGACTTTTAAATACACACCATGAGGCAGCATGAAAGGTAACTGACATCCTTCTCTAAATAATAAATGCAAATGTAAGAAAACCTAAGTTAAGTCTTTCAAAAAGTCTAAGATCATTTCTTCTTTCATACATGAAATTAAAATCCATATGCTGCCATCAAAACAGGGCTGCCAGTCACCCTGGCTGCTTAAACCTAGTTAGTTCTTAATTTAGATATTTATTTAGAGTGTAGAGCTGAATATCTTCACGTTTCCAATATTTAGACCCTCTGGAAACACAATGAAAGAAATTACAGCCTCAATTCAGCAGGAAATGTAAATATGTGTCTAAAATGTAAGCCTATGGCTAAACCAGAAGCATATCAACAGCCTCACTAAGTTTGGTTTTGGTGTCAAACCTAGGTGTGATGAACTCATTCTAATGTTTCAGTTAGTGTGAGCTACAAGAAACTGCAGAAACACCAAACTGCAATTGTCATAAGTGTTGTTAAACAGAAGAAAATAGACTTGGGGATCACTTGGGATGAACATGCACAAAAATTGATGAGACTTGTAGAGTTTAATGATATTCTAATGGTGAAATAAGAGACCTACAAGCAAGAGCTTGAGTGTATTTTGACAAGGCAGTCAGTCTGTCTAGCATCACTAGAGAAGACTGGGGAAAGCATCACTGTTAGAAACCTGAAGAAATAAAAAGTACTTTAAAGATAAGAGGACTGGATCCCAGAAGCATATTTCCTAGACATTTAGGTTTCAGTTGATAACAGTCTGCAATGAAAAAGCAGAAAGACAAAGAACAACACAAAAGGAATTCCTAAAGCAGCCAAAGGTGATATGATATTGTAGAGGGGCAAATAAAGGAAACAGGAGTTGTAATTCAGAACAAAGCAGAAGCAGCACTTGTGATAGCCATTAAAATGTTTTCTTTACAGAAAGCTGGAGAAAAAAGGAAGCCAAGAATAAAATCTTCAGAGAAACAATTATGTCTGTAGTTGGTTTATGAGATATGTGTTGATGTCCATGATCACATTTTGCCTCTCAAGTATAGTTTGTCATTAATAATTTCTGGGGTCAGCAATAACAACATTGGCTTGCTGATGGATGCTGGTTTGTACATTGAGTGTATAGAAACTTTTCTAGCTCCAAGGAAGCTGTGCCAGCCTAATAAAACAGGAAACTTGGTTGTTTCTTGGAAGCAATTTCTTCAGCACTTACATGTTATTTGGGATCCTTTCCATTTGTTATCTTTTAGGTGAGAAAACAAAACAGAAGACATTTCTCTGGAAGCATCAGCCTTAAATTTAATTTAAGTTTAACTGTTCATCTATTGCCCTTGCCTTCATTGAACAGACAGCTATTGTTAACCTTCAAATCAGTGGGGAAGTGTATTATTCCCCTAACAAATGCAACAGTAGCTGAAGCCAGGAAGAGAAAACCAAACCAACCAAACAAAAGAAACAAAAAAGGAGGAGGAGGAAAAAAAAAATCAGAAAAATACAGAGGAAAAAAGTGTAAAGCTCTCCCCATCACAACAGTTATTGCCTAACCTCCTGCTCTCATGTATCACACTCTAACCTCCATTATACATTTGTAGCATCTTTTAGACCTGTATATGTCAAACAGACTCAATTAAAGTAACTTAAAGTGCACACTAAACCATTTTATTAAAGATGTAACTATAAATAGAACAACACTGGAAACTTACTGGTGTATATAAACCACCACCTTGCAGCTAAATTACCTTCATTATTAAGCACCTTCCTCTGCTGACAAGGTAATCTTGAGTGAATATATTGTATTATATATAGGTGCTGACAATTATTAAAAGATA
Organism: Bucco capensis; assembly: GCA_013396975.1. Classification (NCBI taxonomy): domain Eukaryota; kingdom Metazoa; phylum Chordata; class Aves; order Piciformes; family Bucconidae; genus Bucco; species Bucco capensis. The sequence goes on along the minus strand of VWZO01020564.1, from coordinate 292,091 downwards.
CCTTAAGAAGCAGTTTGCATTACAAGTCTAAGGCAATAAAGATCACATGGATTGTAATGAGAACAAAATTAATGTGGGGTTACAGAAGGAAGAGAGAGAAAAGTACAGCTGTACCACTGTAACAGAGCCTGCACAGCAAATGTGTGTTAAGAACCTTTAGATGATGATATGACTAAAGACTCTTATAATGTGTGATAACGTGCAAATTAGGTTTATGTGTGCTCTTCACCTGCCAAAGTTTGATTTTTGGGTGCTTAAGCATTCTTTGACTAATACAGTAATGCCTGTTGTTGTCTTCTCTTGAAATTTAGGGCATAAGTCAGCAAAAGCTCATTTCCAAAAGGCAACTCTACACTTAACCACATACATTTAAAAGTTAGAAGGCAGATTTTTCAGCTGTCTATATGACTTCTCCTCTTTAATTAGCAAAGTCAGAGGGGCTATATTTAGCCACCTATCTTAATGTAATAGTGTCCTATCACAGTCTCACTGGCATTCCTATTAGGATATTCCAGCAACGTGGCTGCAAGATCTCATGGCTTTATTTTAAGGAGGGAGAGGGCATGCTTGTCAAATAGTCTAGAGGAGCAAAAAGTAAGATTAAAAAAAACCACAACAAAACAAAGAAAAGAAAAAGAGGTCAATCGGTTGCTCCTCCAGTACTTGTGGAGATGCAGAAGGACTGAAGGAAGGGTCAAGGGTGGATCGGTTGCAAACAGCCTCTCCTGCCCTAACCTCAAACCCTGCTCCAGGCAGCTGAGCATCGCGGTCCGGGTGACCCCTGGGGGCAGGATGCTGGTGGCCTTCAGGGACCGGGCAGCGACACTACACCTTGCAGAGCCATCCGCGGGAGCTGAGCTCCTAGCCGGGGAGCGGCCACCGGCTCTGCACGGACCGGCTCCCCGCGGGGACGGATCCCCCGGACCGGCTACCCTCCAGACGGCTCCCCTGGAAGCTGAGGAGCGGCCCCCGGTGCAGTCGGGACCACCCCCTTGCCACCACCACCCATGGGCGAGCTTTGATGGTTGGCCGCGCTCCGGGGGCAGCCGGAGTTGCGGGGAAAGGGGCGGGGAAACGCGTCGTGAGTTCGCCTAGTGAATTTTGTGCATAAAATGCGATTTCTCCGTGCGGCGGAATAAAACGGTGTCTCCTCACCTTCCCCCAGACGCCTCCAAGGGAGCGTGAGTCACAGCACGGAGCGAGAACCGCACCTCGCAGCCTCATTCCGCAAAGTTAGGGCAACTACAGCTCTCGTACCTACGGGACAAGCAGGGCAGTATCCGCCCGCCCAACCCGGGACTTGCCAGGCCGGGAGGACGGTGTCAGCGCAGCTACGCGAGTACCGGCCGGTGGCTCCCGCTCTGCACAACGGGCTGGGCATCACCGTCAGTACCGGCCCCCTCCCGTCCGAGGATCGGACTGAGCGTTACGGCTAGGCATCACCGCCGGTACCGGCCCGCTCCGGTCCGAGGACCCCCGCTCGCAGCCAGAAGCCCGTGGGGGTGCCGCCGCCCTCCTCGCGGCCCCGTCCCGCCATTCCACTCTTCCTCCGGTGGGGCAAGGCACACACACCCCAAACCGTGCCGAGGACACCGGGCGATGGGGGGCGGCAGCGGCGCCAGCAGCAGCGCCCCTCTCGCGGCTCCTGCCCCGGGTGGTACCGGCCACACCCCGCCTCTGCTCCGCGGATCCTCTCCCTCGCTCCCGCGGAGCAGCCTCCTCCCCGGCACCGACGCGCCCACCTCCCCAGCCCGGGCAGCCGAGCCATCGCNGCAGGAGGCGGAGGAGGAGGAGCAGGAGGAGGCGCGGGATAAAGGAGCGCTTGCTGCTCCCGCTCGCTCTCCGGCGGGGCTGAGGGAGGCATCATGGCCGCGAAGTCGGACGGGAGGCGGAAGATGAAGAAGGGCGGCGAGGTGGCGTTCACGCCGCTGCAGAACTCCGAGCACTCGGGCTCCGTGCAGGCGTTGGCCCCGGGACTGCCCGCCGGCGCCGGGCCGGGCGGTGGCAGCGACGACGACGAGGCTCCCGGGGGCGCGTGCTGCAGCGGCGGCGGCGGTGGGGACGGCTCGGGCGGAGGCTCCCGGTGCTGCTGCTGCTGTTGCGGCGGCAGAGGAGGAGACGGCGGTGGCGGCGGCGGCGGAGGCTCCCGAGGCTCGGGCGGGGGCTCGTCCTCCTTGTGCCTGCGGCTGGGCAGGGAGCAGCGGCGTTACTCGCTCTGGGACTGCCTCTGGATCCTGGCCGCCTTGGCCGTGTACTTCGCGGACGTGGGCACTGACATCTGGCTGGCGGTCGACTACTACCTGCGGGGCCAGCGGTGGTGGTTCGGGCTCACCCTCTTCTTCGTGCTGCTGGGCTCCCTCTCCGTGCAAGTCTTCAGCTTCCGCTGGTTCGCGCACGACTTCAGCACCGAGGACAGCGCCGCCGCCGCCACCGGGCACTGCCCCGCCGCCGAGAGCAAGCTGCTGGTGAGCAGCGGATCGGCGGCCGCGGGCATCGACGCCGCCCGCCCCCCCCCGNNCCGCAGCGGCAGGCGTCTACCGCCAGCAAGAGCAACGCCACCAACAGCAGCGGCAGCAACAGCAGCAGTAACGCCGCCGGTAGCGGCAACGCCGGTCCCCGTACCGGCGGCGCTAGGTCGGCGTCCTGCGCCTTCTGCATCTGGCTCTTGCAGTCGCTCGTCCACGTCCTGCAGCTCGGGCAGGTCTGGAGGTGAGGAGCCGGGCGGGAGCAGCGCGGGGGGAGGCCTGGGTCTCTGCCTGCGGGCACCCGGTGTGTCGTCCCCCCCCAAAACCGGGGGTCTCTCCTCGGGAGAGCGCCGGACCGTGAAGGGGGGGGTCGGGACCGTCAGTGGCCCCGGGCGTGCAGGGGTGTCCCAGTCTCGCCCCATCGAAGGGAGCCCCGCCGTGTCCCGAAGTGCTCGGTGCTGCCCCCGGCATACACGCGCCTGATGCGAGGTGCCCCAAAACTCCCTGGGAAACCTGTGTCAGAGGCTGAATGAAAGAAGGAAACAGGTCGGGGGAAAAGGGGAATACCCCAGGGCTGTGTGTGCGTCTCCTGATCTCCTCACATGGGGTCGGGATAGCGTTTTGCCGCCAGCAAGGAACTTCACTGACAGCGGAGAGTTTCTTCCCTGAAACTGTTAAGGAACACCCCTTCAAAACACACCCTTCCTGTGTTTTGGTCTCTATGTGCAAATATGTTCCGTGCAGGCTCCTCCTTGCTATGTGTATGCATTTTCTACATATGCCATGTAGTAAAAGGATGTCTTCTGAACCAAACTCTGGAGTGGCTGCTCTCCAAAACATCCTCCAGCGACATAATGTGCATTACAGAAAGGATGTGCTGAAGTAGGTCGTGGAAGGCACTTGGTCAAAAGGGAGGTGATGACATCATAGTTTGCAGAAGTAGTGTTTTCCTTTATTTTCAGCACATTCCTAAGCAAGATTTGTATGGAAGCTGAATGCCCTGCAAATAGGCTTAGTGCTGCCTGAGAAATAGAGAGTTCAGAACACAGAGTGCGTAAGGAGTTAAAATTTCCACATGAAATCATGGAAGAGAGCTGCTGTGGTGAAGGTCAGGCAGTGTGGCAGTGCACTAAAGCAGCAGCTGAAAATACTTCTGGGCTTTCTTGTCTGATGGGTGGAAAGGAATTCTCTCATGTTTCTGATCTGGAAACACCAGTTTTTCACAGTTATTTCATTAGAGAGTAATTGTTGCTACTTAAAACTTCTAACTCTGGCATTTTTAATCTCTGCCTCAGCCTTTTGGACAGAGAGCTTTGCTCTCTTTTAGTGCAGCATCTAGCAGCTTGTGGCCTTTAAGCTTCAAGGAATCCAAGTGCTGCTAGATAACAGACCAAAGACCTTGGGATGCCATAACTAAGTATCTTTCACTTTCCAGATTCTCTGGTTTATTATAAGAATATAATTTTCTAAACTTGTGAAACTAACTCCAAGTTACAGGCCTGCTTGATATTTACTACGGCAACTTGAGAGGGAGTGATGCTTTGTTCTGGCTCTTATATGCTCCACCTCCATGGCTGAACAAAAGTTAAGTGTAGGACTTTCTGAATGGGATGGGTATATGTAATATTTAGTCCTGGTCCTGCAGAAACAGAAGAGGAGGTACAATGGCTCAAATTGCACATAGAAATTGTGTTGATACTCATCCATATATAAGATAAACAGTTTGTATCATGCTGAGGGATACAGAAGAGAGTTTTGCAAGGTCTGGCATCATGACTCTGTATTGGAAAAGACAAAGAGCAAGGCTTTGGGTGGAGCAAGGGGTGATCAGGTGGCCAGCATTTAGAGCTTTCCAGCTGCTTGCTTTTTGATGAAGCACCATCTCTTTTATCATAAGATTTGGTCCTTGAAAGAGCACCTAAGTTCTCTGTATTTAAAGCTAGCCAAGCCTCTTTATATCACAGGTAGTTTCTCTTAATGTTTCATAAGCCTGCCTGAATACTTAATTAAGGCATGTTAGAATATTATTAATGTTTTATCCTGTTATGTCCTTTTTTTATTTTAGTGAAACAGCCATAGAATGGTTTGTCTGTCAGTAAGTTACTAGTAGGTATTGGCAGTTCTCTACAAACATACAAATTACATGGTTAGTTATGTGCAGTCTTGCACATCAGCACTTCATAACTGGTTAAAGTGACTTCATTTTAATTCCCCAGGTGCATTCTTCATCAGGGAGAGCCTTTGGAGTCATCTAAAACTAATAATCAGCACCCAAAAAGAGAGGTCACATCAGAAACTGTTGTACAATAAGCATGGCATCAGAACTCACACGATATGTGGCAATGTGTTGGAGAATGGAGCTCTCACACTTCATAGTCCAAAACTTCTGCTCTGCAATGTGACATCTGCACGGGCCTGAGCAATCAGGTCCTCAGCATTTAGACTGGAGGATAATCTGAAGTGTTTCCCAGTGTTTGGAGACAGAGATCCTCCTCTGACACAGCTGACCAGACCTCACTGGCTGTGTTGGCGCCACAGGGGCATGTGTGCTGGGGGCACCAATCCCCCCCCATTGACAAAAGCCCTGTTCCCCTTTGTTCTGTGCCTCTGTCTGTGTTCTCTTAGCTTTCAATTGTTCCTTCTCTTTTTCTTTTGGCCCTGGTTAAAGTTTTCTGTTACTTGTGTTGAATCCACCCCCAGGAAAACCAACAGTAGTATTTCTGTCCTTTCCCTGTCAGCAAAGAGCCTTAGGTGTAAGAACTGAGGCTTTGTATAAGGACAAGGATATCAGGATCTCAAGGAATGAGAGGTTTACTTGTGCCTGGTTCTCAATATACTGAGATTGGTGCTTGTTGTGCTTTCATTTGCTGTTTGCTCTCTGCTGTTTCCTCTTAGAAGGTTGACTTCATTCTGGAGGTCTCCAGTTTCCCTTTATTTGTCTCATTGCCAAAGGTTTTGTGGGGCAAGTGGGTCAAGTGCTGATTTAAGGAAGCCATCCTGAGGAAACCCTGAGGGGGACAAATGGCAATCCCAGTGTTCTTGTCTTAAAAGAAAAGCTAAAGAATGTACTTTTAGTGATTAGTTCTGTCAGGATGATTCTTAACAATTCCAAAGCTTTTTCTTGATTTCCTTTCCCCATGAATTTTTGTTTACAAACATATTGAAAGCCAGATCATTGAAAATGATTATGTGTTAATATTAACTAAAATGTGCTAATGGGAAATGAATGAGGTCTTTAATGTGGCATGGCACAATGCTGGAAATAGGCAATCTCAAATTACTAAACCCAGGTTGTTTTTTTCCTAGAGCATAAAGAAGAGGAGCTGCAGGAGCAGCTGAGCTGCCAATCAGCTCTGAATAAAAATGGGCTTTTTTCCCCCCTTCCTTTTGAAATCACTATAACTTTCTATTCCCTAGAAATTTTAGAAGCCTGAATTCTTCCATTTAGAAGACTAAGCATATAAATCTTTATATATTCTTTTTTTTTTTATTTCAGGAGGTTGGATGTTCTGAGAACACTGTCCCTCAGTTCAAATTCCACTGAGGTCTCTGAGGAGTTGCTTGGCACAGCTGAAGTCAGATACTGAGCCTTTGTTGGCAGCTAATTTCATGTTAAAATATGATCACTGATGAGATTCTGCCTTCAGAGACAGATACAGATACATTTCCTTAGCCACACTTCCAGAGTGTCCTGCTTGTTCCCAATATATAGGCATGGAAGCCACACCATGGTGCCCTCTTCTCCCAAGCAGGTGCTGTGAGAGACTCAGCTTTTTATCAGCAGGTTCTGGGAGTACAGGGAGGATGTAACACAAAGGGACTTTGTATTCCATTGAAAGGAAAAGGGAAGTGGATGCTTTAATTTATAGTCTGTAAGGACTATGTAGGAGTATATGGGCCAGTAGGCTTCAGATAAACTCTTGCCCTTTCAGCCTGGCATGAAAGCATGTAAACACTGCCCTTGAGCATCCCTCTGATTCACTAAGCTTCCCAGGCTTGGGCTTTCAGATCTCACAGGGAATAGCAGGACTTGGTGACTGGATGCCAGAGATAATGCTGGTCACTTGGCATCTGTGGAGCTGCTTCATTTCCATGAAAACTTCATTTTTTCTTTCCAGTTGAGGTTCCTCTGAGCTGGCAGGACTGGAGAACCATGCTCCTGAAGCTTGGGAAAGGGATCCTGAGAGCCAGCATGGGCTGTGGGGAACTGGGTGAGAGGACTCAGTGTTGTCCTTCTTGTGGTGTCTGGAAAGCAAGAAGTCACTCCCCAGGACAAGTGTTATGCCTTGTAGGGGAATGGCATGAGCAGGCTGCCTTGGTGCTTGAAGTGCTTGGAGGTTCCCATGGTGGCTGTCAGAATGTCTGAAAGGCTGCAGTTGAAGTGCCTGAAAGGGAACTGTCAAGTTTCTGTAGCCAGTAAGGCCAGAGGAAGGGTGAATCACTAGAAAGAAAAGAACTGGAAATTACCCTTCAAAATTATTTCTGGGTAGCTGAGATGACAGTGAGATGATTAAGTGTATCCCTCTCAACAGAGTGAGGGGTTTTGGCTGAGATTTGCTAGCTGTGTGGGAACCCACCTAGAGAAGGAAGAGGAGATGCAAGGTTAATTGCTGGCTCTTCCCAGGCAGGAGTGTGTTCTCTTGCCTGGGAAGTGATAATCTGGCTATCTGAGAAGTGATCAATTTAGCTATATCTGTTTCTGTGTAATACTAAGAAAACATTATCTTCCTTCTCCTTCCTGGGTCTTATTTGGAAAACAACCAACCAACCAACCAAAAAGAGTTGGAAGAGAGTTGGGAAGGTGATGCTGGATTCTGGGAGCAGTGTGAGTTGCAACCCTTCTGGTGCCCTGGGGAAGCATTTTTCCCAGAGCTGGATCATCTGCAAATGAAATTTCATTGCCCATGCTCATAAACTTCTCCTCTGTGACCAGTTGATGCTCTTACAGTTTCCAAAACCAAAAGGGAAATGGTGTCTGCACTGTGTCTGGGAAGTCCTTACAACCTCCTCAGGTTCTCACTCTAAAGCATAACTGAGTCTCTAAGCTGGAACTGTGAGCAAAGTAGTTCAAATTAAGCAAAACATCATTAGTCTTTAAATCAGCTCAGCTCCAGCCTTTAATAGGCTCATTTGTTTTGGCATTTTTGCTCGACATAGTAGTTTTGACACTTTTATTCAGTCATAGTGTAGGAGTTTCAGTGTAGTTAGGTGGTCAATAATTCCAGCTGCCATTGGACTTCCCGCTGAGATGTGATAATATCTCAATCTGACACCAGTTTTTCTCTCTGTTTTGAAATCTGTCAGATAATTTGTCACATTGAGTCCAAATTTATGAATCATAGCTGTTTCCTAGACAAGATTATTGCATATCCTCCCCATCTGTCTCTGGGTGTAGCAGAATGCTACCACTCAGCAATACCATTGCTGTTTGATTGAGTTACTGCAGTGCTCCAGCTCAAGTCCTGCTGCCTAACTGCTTTGCTTGCTGGGACTTTAGGACTCATACAAGGTGATGGGCTGTCAGAAAGAGGAATTAAAGGGTTTTTTCCTTCCAGGATTAGAAGGGGCAGCCTACCCTTTAGATGACCTATGTTTAAAGTTTTTGTAACACATTCAGCAGAATAAATAATCAATGTGTTTTCATTTTTTTTTTCCTCTTTTCTCTTTTGTTTTATTTCCTGAAGACAAGGATATGCAGATGAAGGCTCTGCCTTTCATAATTTCTTTTTTGGGAACACAGAAGTGAAGCTTTACTGTGTTCTTAAAAATCTCTTACAAGTCTGCATACAAATCAGATTTGCTATTCGGTTTATTCTAACAACCTAAGCTACATGGAAAAGGTGCTGATGTACTTTAGAAAAGAGATCCTGCACTTCAATAATTAACAAGGGTTCCCTCTAGAGAGAATATTTATCAGTTAGGTAAATTTTCAGACTTTCAAAGGGCTGCTGAAGCACTCCAGTGTCTGACTGCTCAATGGCTTAGTAGGAGAACTAATGTTTTACACACAGAATGCCTTCTAGAAGCTTATATATGGCAAGAATTTACTTCTGACTTTTTCCTAACCAGTGGAAAATCCATGATTTTCAGGCTTTGTATTTCAGAGGACTTCAAGTCACCATGTACAGATATTATTCTCGAGTNCCAGCACAGGGCCAGCAAGATCCTGAAAGGAGTGGAGCATGTGCCCTAGGAGGACAGGCTGAGAGAGCTGGGTCTCTTCAGCCTGGACAAGAGGAGACTGAGAGGAGACCTCAGCAATGCTTAGAAATATGTGAAGGGTGAGTGTGAGGAGGAGAGAGCCAGGCTCTGCTCCATGGCATCCAATGGTAGGACAAGAGGCAATGGGAGCAAGTTGGACCACAGGAGGTTTAGGATTAAGATGAGGAGGAACTTGTTTGCAGTTCAGGTGCCAGAGCACTGGCCCAGGCTGCCCAGGAGGCTGTGGAGTCTCCTTGTCTGGAGCCATTGCAGAGCTGCCTGGACACATTGCTGTGTGAGCTGGTCTAGGTGCTCCTGCTCTGGCAGGGGGGTTGCACTAGATCTTTCTAGGGCCCTTCCAACCCCTAACATTCTGTGATTCTATAACTATACATACCATGATCTCAAAGAAATATTTCATGGTATAGTTTGTTTCTAAATGTTATAAACTTGCAGGAGGTTCTTGCAAGCAGATGAGGATTTGGGGCTGAAGTTTCTGTGCTCCTGACATCAGGTAAATATTTAGTGCTGAAAGGTCAGTTTGCATGTCCACAGCTCCTGTTGCAAAGTGAGAAAGTGCAACACCAGAGCATGAGCTCTAGCTTTGCTTAACCTGCTCCATAGCTTCAGGTTATTTACACCACAGTTTGCTCAGAAGAGCACTCTCCTTGTCAGCTGGCTGAGTCCTTAGTGTTTATCTTATACTTGGCTACAAAGATACAAGAAATTCTAGTAACATTAAAATGGAATCAATTCTTACGTCACTTATAGCAGTGTTAGCTCTTCCTTCCATCTCTCTGTTCCAATTAAGTAGCTTTTAATACACAGCAGATTAATCACAACAGTGACTTCCACTTCCAGTAAAAGGGCTGTTTGAGAGGAATTTGTCAGGCACAGACAAAATCAATAGCTCTTGTGCTTGCATTTGGAGGTACAGTAGAAATCTGTGGTTGCTAAAGTGTCTTTCTTTACACCCTGGTGCCATTTCTGTCTGTTTGAGCACAGCTGTCAGTTGTATGTGTTGTGTCAAGTGGACATATAGGAGTGGAAGTGGCAAACAGGCTATAAAAAGAACTGCTTTGATTTGTCTGATTTTTAAAATGAAAGGAGCCTGCTATAAAAGTGGGAGAATGGATAAGGGAGCAGCTTCTGAAAGGGCACAGGAATACCAGTTAATCCTTGTCTACCTAACTCCAGTTCATTTCCCTTCAGCCACTGACCAAAGAGAGATTGTTTGAATAATTTTCTAAGTGACTGCTTGAGAGATTGGAGAAGGAGGCAGGGGAAAAAAACACAGGAGTTGCCTGGCTGGGCAAACTCCCAGTGAAAATGTTAGTTACAGAGGGAGAATGTTAGCTAAGCACTGATTGCAGTGAGAAATACAAATGTGAGGTATCAGTTTGACATCAGTTTAAAGAGAAGAGAGTGCTCTTAGGTATCTTTTAATAAATTTTAGTATTAAAAAATAACAGGTCTTGAGTGTATTTTTATTCCAAGAGATTTTACCTGAAGTTGCTGACAACCATCACCTGGATTATCATCTCCCTGTGGCCTCTGATTGCTGCAGTGGTTTCTTATCACTCCCCCTCTGTTTCCCTCCCTGAAGAGCTGAAATGTGTAATAATGTCTTTTTTACCCCCCCCACCCCCCTCCCCCCAGGATAAAAGAATTGCTATGCTATGTTCTTATTTCCATTACTGTTCCTTTGGCAACCTGCTTGTGCTGTTCAGGATGTTTGTGGTATAAGCTTTATATGGAGAGCCACATCAATCTTGTGGATTGGCAGGGAGAATCAGTGGGGGTGGTTCAGGCTATCAGTTACAAATCAAGTGACACCAGGAGCTGGAGCAAATGGAGGGAGACACTTTGGTGGGGGCTTTTCAAAGGAAGTTTGGCAGCCAATAATGTGACAACACAAGTAACTTCTTCTGCTAAAACTGGAAGGTGTGACTTAGGCAAGACTAATGTACCAAGCAGCAGTACCAGCTGCTTCAGGGAGAGCTGCAGGTGTTTTAGGATGAGCAAAAAGTGACTTAACCTGCAGGTGGAAGACTCTTTTCCTTATCTCTATCAGCTGCCTATATATCAGAGTGATTTCTGTCCTTAAGAAAGAAGGTTAGCAGTGCCACAGTTTTCAGCATTACTCATTCTAATGTTTTCATGTAAACAGTTGATCTATTCTAGGATCCTGCCAACTCCTTTGAGTGGTGTTTTTTGCTTGGTTGCTGCATAGGATCAGTAGATTAGTTCCAGCATGTCCAAGCCAAACAACTTGTTATATCAAACACTAAACTTCAGTTCTCTACATAGGGAATCTATACATGCATAGGAAGCAACAAGAAGTCACTCTGCTGAATCTTTCACTGTTTATAGTGGCTAGTGCAGAACAATAAGCTTTGTTGTTACAAATGAGTGGTCTTTTTTATCTTTGGGGGGGTGGGTGGAATACTGTCTCTTCTTATTTTTGTTCAACCCTCATCTTTGTATGCTCGCTTCATATGGAAATCTTTCTGTTAGCCAGCTCTAAAATAAGACTTAGCTCCACAAAGGAAAATTTAGATGTTCTTCAAGTACATAGACCCGAAAAAGAAGTTCCTCCCCACGAGGGTGGTGAAACACTGGCCCAGGTTGCCCAGGGAGGTGGTTGAGTTCCCATCCCTGGAGGCATTCCAGGTGAGGCTTGCCAGGGCTCTGGGCAAGCTGCTCTAGTTGGGGATGTCCCTGGCCACTGCAGGGGGGTTGCACTAGATGAGCTCCAGAGGTCCCTTCCAACCCAAACCAGTCTAGACTTCTATGATTAAATATAATCTAGAAAATTGGGTTCAACAGCTTTGTTAAGAAGTTTCTTGAAGAACTGAAACGTAACAGACCATAATGCTCAACTTGAAAGTATCCTAGAGGCTTGCATTTCTGTGTTTTGGTTGTGTCCAGAACCTTCCCAGCACGCACAGCCTGAATTCCTATTTCTCATTTAAGCCCATTGCAAGGCAGAAGCTAGGCTGGACTGGCATCAAAATCTCTTCCTGGATCCACTGGCAAGCATTGTTTAAACCTGCTTTATGAGCAACGAGTTGCTTAGATCCCTGACAAGTCTTAGTGACTCAGAGTGTGATTAGAGTATTTGCTCTGGGTTTAGGAGATGCAAGTCCACAGCTGAGATGCAAGTGCTCAGCNGATTCTTTCCAGCTGTGAGGGCTCAGAGCTTCTCTCCCTGATTCCTTTCTGTGACACTGGATGGGGACACTTACTGTCCTTCCTGCTGGAGCTATGGCATCATGCTGACACAAGCGTTATATTTGTGAGGCTACAGAGGAAGACCTAATACTTAGGACCTGCACATGGGGCCAAGCACAGATTTCTTTGTCTTTCTGCTTAATTAATTTTTATTGCCTACCTTTCAACCTTCTCTCTCATCCCCAAAATACCCCATTTCTGTTTACAAACTTTCCTCCTTCATGTATACCACAACCACAAAGAGCACCATAACACAGGTCTGCATGGAAATAGCTGCTTTGCTTAGGGGACTAGCTCTGCATGCCCTGAATTAGCTGAAGGATTAGTTTGTTCATTTTTTCATCAACCTTTCCCTATCATATGTAGCCAACCTAAGAAAAAGAGAGAGAGGAAAGCTGCTTTTGATGTGTCACTCAGGAGCTGCTTCACCCTCTTGCTTTGCAGTCTCTGGCAAAAGTGAATTAAACAGCTAGTTAAAAACTGCTTGAGTTCCCAGCTCTTGCTCTCAGTTGATTTCCTGATAATATTTTTGTAGCTGATTTTTATCAGCATAAGCAGCACAGTTTTGTGGCTGAATTAAAATGCTATCTTCATATGCCAGCTTCTTGCCTCCCAGCTCACCAGCAGCTCCACAGCAAGTGGAGCCCAAGAAGCACATCTCCCTTTTGCTTTCATTGCAGTGGAGCTTATTAACACCTTCTTTAAAAGAGGAAAGAGATTTAAAATGGCTCAATTTGGGCAGTCAAAAGTAGTGCATACTACTGAAAATGTTAGCCTTTACTCATTTAGTAGGTCCTGCAGTCTACCTGGTACATGGATGTTATAAAGCTGAATTTTTGTCACATACTTTGAGAAGCTCAGGTGGAAAATGAGCTAGGTGGGAGCCACTCAAAACCAATTATAGTTTCAATATGCCTCTCAAAACATGTTTTAAGTTAAACACATTGAAAACATGAACATCTCTCCACAATGGACATCACTGGGATGTAGAACAAGATTTTAATACTTCAAGGATTTATTTCCTCAAGGATTTATGCTTATTATGCCCATAATATGCTATAGAGCTTAAGTAGTTCTGTCCTTCACCTTATTTCCTTCACCTACCCACTTCTGATGCTTTAACTTAGCTCATCTTGAGCTGTTTTCCTTATTTCTTAGTTTGCTTTATAAACTGGATCCAACATGCTATGGAAAAAAAATTTGCCTGGGTATAACAGGGGTTAGGATTTGTTTTAAACATAGTGGAGGGGCTAGAATCAACTTCAGCCCAAAGCTTCCAACCACTGGACATTTCACCATCAAAAACCAATTTACATATATGGGTGACAACAGACAAATAAGCTGAGTGTAGAACATTTCCAGTAGTACCTGAAAGGAGGTTGTAGCAAGATGGGAGTAGGTCTCTTCTCCCAGATTAACAGTGAGAGGACAAGAAGAAATGGTCTCAAGTTGCACCAGGGGAGGTTTAGATTGGATATAAGGAGGAATTTCTTCACTGAAAAGGTTGTTAAGTCTTGGCCCAGGCTGCTCAGGTTGGTGCTGGAGTCACCATCCCTTGAAGCATTTAAGAAACATCTAGATGCTCTCCTTAGGGCCATGGTTTAGTGGTATGGGAGTGTTAGGTATGGTTGGATTTGATGATCTTAGAGGTCTCTTCCAACCTTAAAGATCCTGTGAATTCTGTAATGGTGGAAACAAGATTCTACACAGAATTATTGGAAAAAAGCATAAACATAAGCAGGGTTCATAGTCTAGTAAATAAAGATGTTCTGTAAGTCATGACTGGGCAATTAAAGATTTACCCAAGTGAAGCCAGAGTATAATGAATGTGGCTGAGAAGACTCAATAATAAGAGCTTTGAACTTTGACAATGGTACATTAACACATGTCAAAAGGAGGGATTGTAGTTACAACCAACAGCCATCCTTTAGGAATTTTTACCATACAGGTTCATTAAGAGCTCCTGATAACAGAGCAGGAAGATTACCTTACTGAACTAAAGGCTGTGCTTGGGCCTTGGAGAACAGCCCTGGGGAAAAAGCTCTAGGAGTGCTGGTGGCTAGGAGGATGCCCATGAGGCAGCAATGTGCCCTTGTTGCCAAGAGGCCAATGGCATCCTAGGATGCATTAAGAGGAGCATGGCCAGCAGAGCCAGAGAGGTTCTTCTCCCCTCTCCTGTGCCCTGGGGAGGCCTCCCCTGGAATCCTGTGTCCAGTTGTGGGCCCCTCAGCTCCAGAAGGCTAGGGAGCTGCTGGAGAGAGTCCAGCCCAGGGCCAGCAAGATCCTGAAAGGAGTGGAGCATGTGCCCTAGGAGGACAGGCTGAGAGAGCTGGGTCTCTTCAGCCTGGACAAGAGGAGACTGAGAGGAGACCTCAGCAATGCTTAGAAATATGTGAAGGGTGAGTGTGAGGAGGAGAGAGCCAGGCTCTGCTCCATGGCATCCAATGGTAGGACAAGAGGGAATGGGAGCAAGTTGGACCACAGGAGGTTTAGTATTAACATGAGGAGGAACTTGTTTGCAGTGAGGGTGCCAGAGCACTGGCCCAGGCTGCCCAGGAGGCTGTGGAGTCTCCTTGTCTGGAGCCATTGCAGAGCTGCCTGGACACATTGCTGTGTGAGCTGGTCTAGGTGCTCCTGCTCTGGCAGGGGGGTTGCACTAGATGATCTTTCTAGATCTCTTCCAACCCCTAATATTCTATGATTCTGTGATTAAGTATGCAACTCATTGTCTTTTTCTGTACCTAAAACATGAACCTTTGGAGCTGAACATGTTTCATTTTGTTAGTGTCACATCTGTGGCAGAGCAACTCCCCTAACAAGCCAATTAACTTAGAGAATTAAGGAATGTTGGGGTGTGTTCTCTGCACAGCTGCATTAAATCAAGAGAGCTGCTGAGGAAACCAGCACAGGGTTCAAAAGAAGCCTCCCCACCCTCAGTCTCTTGGTTTGTCTCTGAAGAGGTTGATTTGCCTCAGCCCAGCTCCTTGTAGAGCTTCCTGGTCAGTTTGGAGAAGAAGGACAGAAAAGCTCAGAAGCTGAGAAGACTCTGAGTGAAGCAGATCTGTTCCTGTGCCACGTTGGATTTGTTACTCACAGGCTAACAGGTAGGCTGAGAACGTGTGAATTTGGGCTTGTTTTGTGAGTTTTACTCTGCTGAGTGTTGAAGTAGAGATCATCTAGAGGGAGAATTCTGGTCTGATGCCAACACTGTGGTTTGGGCCATGGGAGGCTCTTCATCTGAGACTTGCCCAGAGTAGATCTTTTAATGTTTGGGTCTCCTTTCCTTTTCCAGTGGAATGTAGGAACATTTTCCAATCTCACCTGTGGTGAGCTGTTTGGAAGAAGGGTTTTTTTTGTGTTCCTTTGAAAAGTTCCTAGCACAGCAGGAGGTTGATACTTGGTGCTGTAATTCAAGTTGCTGCTACTTGTGGTTTAAGAGTGTGTGCAGGATAGGATGGTGGTTTTGGGTCTCTTTCCTGCCTCATGTGAAAGTCAATTCCACACCTGGACTCAATCCTTCTCCTTGAGTCTAGCTGTTCCTGCAGTGCCCATCTCTTTATTCCACACTGTGTGGGTTCTCACAATGGAGATAAGATGTGATAAGAGCCAGAAATGTTCTCCAGGGGTAACATCATCTAATAGGACAGGTAGCTGACTTGCCTATTAGACAAGTTCAAGAATTCAACTGCAGCAGAATTCACATTGCTAAGTTGTCATCAACACTATTTATAGTGTTTTACAAATGAGAGATCTCCATAACCAACAATTAAATGATACATCCATACCTGACTAGTTATGAAACACCAAGTACTTGGCTTTCTACAAATGTAGAAAGTATTGGATGAGGAGAACATTTTGGACAACGTTGACTGTCAGCTGAATTAAGCATATTTCAGTAATAACATCAAAACGTTGCTAATGGATAATCTAAGTAAGAAATAGAAGGGTGTTACAAGAAAAAGGATGATATTTCTTCTTATTAAAATCCTTTAAGACCTAACATTAGATTAAATTTCCTTTAAACAAGCCATTGAGCTTTGAAACTATTGGGCTTTAAATTATCAATGTGTATTAACACAGGAGGTTTTCAATGCCTCAGCAAAACCTATATCCCTAATTTTTAACTTTGTAGCAGCACCTAAGGAGGAAAGATAGCCAGTAGCTTTATTTGAGAGCTAGCACTAGTATAGGAGCCCAACTCAGAAGGGCACTATTCCTAACCATCATCATCAAAAGCTTTACAAGTATTCTTTTGAAGTTCACTTATGAATTCAGTTTGACTGTGTTAATGACTTGTACTGATTTTTGGAGCTTGAGCTTTATTAGTACAAATACTTATGGAACTTATTTTAAGCCTGAGTGCCAGAATATTCATCAAACCCATAATTACATATTCAGTACTAATAGTCACAACCCATATGGGTCTGACTGAATTTCATTACTCATTGAATCAAGGATCAGAAGCAATGACATAGGTTTTAAATAGCAAATTGTTTTGGAGTTTCCTAATTGGTAAACACAAAGGATTGGTTATTAAAGAAATTAACTGGCACCTTGAAAACTGAAGGCTAACCTTGAGATAAGAATAAACTCAGCATTCAAGCCTGTTCACAGCAAATTTACAGGAAGATTTGATCCGTGTCTAGTGTGTGTAAACTATTTGCAAGTAGTGCAATATGATAGAAATATGTCTTCTAATGGCATGCCATAAATCACTCTTTGGAGAATTCTTTGTGAATAGCAACCTTAATAGTTGTGGGGAAGGAGAAAGGAAGACAGAAGGATTATTTACATTCCTTTCAAGTAATTGCTTTGGGTTTGAATAGTGCAGCTGTCACTCAAGAGTGCACTTTATGGTGAAAATTCCTTTTTATGACCAAATTAGAATTTATTTGGTCAATGCAGAATGTGTCACACTGGATTTGTCTCGTCGTGTGGGAGTCTGCTGCTGCTTCCTCTGTGCTTTCACTTCCCCATCCTCAAAAAACCTGTGGAGACTCCTGTTGAGGGGGCAGAGCTTTGAAAGAAAATGTGTCTGAGAACTTGAAGGACCAGAGGGAAAATTGGCTCCTCGTCCCTGTTCCTACTGTCACTCTGTGCTCAGTTTAGTGTCCTTCATCTCCACTACCACCCAAAGCTCTTTGATTCTGTGATATCCCACTCCTGATGCCAGAGGGAAGCTGCTCTGTGGCTCCCTTGAAGCTGCATTTCTGTGAGCAGTGTTGGATTCTAGAGGCAAGGAAGCACAAAGCCATGGGAATAGGTTAGGACTCTTAGTGATTGCCATCACTGAATGGGTATGGAGCTGAGCTTTGTTGCAAGCAATTTCCTGGCACAGGCTGCCCCAATGTCTTGTTATTTTTCAGATGAACATAATTTTAGCATATAGACTTAACAAAGAGAAGAAATGCATGGAGGAGTTGGGTGAAATCTGGGAGCTGCCAGTCAGGAATTGCATTTCTTTTTTCTCTTGGCAACTATTTTTATCATATGCAAGCATTAGCTCTGAGAGAGAAGTAGTGTTCACTTCAAAAGCCACTTCCTCCCCAATAAATAATTCAGAGCTGTAGATTGTTCATGAGGAAATATCAACACACTGGTAGTAATTTAATACACTGAGCAATCTCACTCACTTGAGCTTCCCTATGATTTAAACAGAATATGACAGTTTAGGGTCTCCATTTGCCCCATGGCAGGTTGGGACCAAACTTGGCAAGTGAATGCAGTGTTCTCATAGCTTCTGGAGAAGTGAATGAATTCAGAGAGGATTTCTTAATGACATGCTAAATCAGGGTTTGCCTGCTTGTGTTCTGAATCCAAATTGTTGCCCAGAACCACCTTTTAGAGCATGGGAATGTTTTCTCTCTCAACTATGCCTCTATTTAACCTGTTGAACTCTTGTCTTGAAGCACAGTTGCAGTATATTGCCTTTATCCTGTGGGTGAAAGGTTGAGCCAACCCTTTCTTTCTCCCCTTCCTTTGCCACTACTAGGCAATCCCCTGGAGTGTTTGGTACTGGTTGAACTGGTTCATGTTTCTTTCTGTCTGTTATGGTTGAAAACAGCCAAATCCCATCTCACTGTAATGCTCCTAGTGGTAGGACAAGCCAGAGCTGGCAGTACCTCCATGGCACAGGTATTGTCTGCTACAGATCTGTCAGAGCTGCCCTCAGGTTAGGACTTCTCTTGCTCCACATCACTTCCATGGAGTGGCTCAGCTATATTTGTGATGCTTGCTGCATCACAAACATGGCATAAACTTCCTTCTGTTTGGACTCTGCACAAACAACATTAGTCTCAACATAGAATGAGACTAAGCACTCCCCTGAAGGATTATGGCTCTAATCAATTAGAGTATAGCAACTTATCTCTCATGTGCATCCATGGCAGTGGGTTTGAATTGAGAACAAGGGATGCCTACAACCAGGAGGTGTTCAGTGCAATGCATAACTTGATGCATTTGTCCTCTGTGTCCTCTTCTAGCAAACCTACCATTAGGAAGCCTTCTAACCACAGCAGTGTTTATTCCAAAGATATATAATGAACTCATACATAAGGACGTGTAATTGTCTTGGTGATAAGATGCAGCCCAGGGCTCTATTTCTTCAGGAAATGAGGAGATTGAGGAGTAATATGTTTTTTTTCTGTGTTCTTGAGAAGGAAATAACTCCCTTCTTTACATCTATAGTATTCTCCAAGTTATCTGGCTGATAAGGGGGAAAAGATAGCCAGGGCTTCTCTCACAACCTGCTTGCCTACAGAGAAGGCTGTAGCTGAGCAATTCTTTCTCTGAAGTTCCAGTATAATCTGACTAGATTTAGGAAGGATTCCAGGGCAGCCAGCCTCTCTTCATGGAAATCCCTGCTGAGGAAACATGATTTTTCTTCTCTGGAACAGGTTACTCAGAGAAGCTGTGGATGCTCCATTCCTAGCAGTGTTCAAACCCAGGTTGGATGAGGCTTTGATCAACCTGATCTAGTGGAAGATGTCCCTGGCCATGGCAGGAGGCTGCAACAAACCATTCTGTGATTCTCTAATGCCACAAGATTTAGCTCATTCCTGGCCTTGTTAGTTAACCTCCTGTCTAACCTAGTCTTGCAGCATGTGTATTTTTAATGTGTATTTTGATTTTTTTTTTTGCCCCCAAAATTTCACAGCTGGGGGAAATAGCTAGTAGAAACTTGCAGATAAAAATATATAAAGAAATTCTGAATTTCTCTGTAATTTGTGATGCTAGCAGTGCCAGGAATCTGAAGAGAAACTGGTAGGGGCTGACTCTAAAATAAACAACAACCATTAGGAACTATGCAAGAGAAACCTTCCCACTTGGTATCTTTTCTTTCCCAGTTGTCTGACCAGCAAGTCTTTAGAGGTCAAGAGGTTTGGAGCAAGTGAGAATTTCCAAAGCTAAGATAAGCCAGGCTTTACAGAAGAAATAAAAACTAGCCAAGCACTCTTCAGCTGTGTAATAGGGACAGAAAAGGGAAGAAATAGAGCTGCTATCTTGGGAGGGTGGATATTAAAGATAATCTAGCTATGGCTCAGTGCTTTCCCTCATCTTTTTTTCTAGAAATGATGATTATGTTAGCATGGTGGCAAAGGGAAGACAGATAATGTACACGATGCTATTAAAATAGCAATAACCACAGCTGCAGTGAAAGCAACAGTAAATGAGTTTATCTTTGTAAAATCAGAGGGAATTAGTAACTTCCATTCCAGAATACTGAAAGAACTGGTGAAGTAGATCACTGTTTTGAATCTGTCTAGAGCTAGTATGACAGGACTGGAGAACAGCTGCGTATTTAGGAAGGTGAGAAATAAAATTCTTCAGGAATTAGAGATCTATGAGGAAGTGAAGCTTTAAGCATCCTTTCCTTGAAAAACTTCAAGCCCTACACTTAAAGAGGGAAATAGAGTCAAGTGTACCAGGATTTCCTGAAGATCAGTACTGCCAGGAGGAGCTGGGAACTCTCTGGATGATGATGTGCTTTGTGTACCCTGTCTAGCAGGGGAAAAAACTTTGGCACACCCTGGAAGCTTGCGGGGAAAGGTTGGCGGAAGCGTGCGGGGAAAGGAAGGTTGGCGGAAGCGTGCGGGGAAAGGAAGGTTGGGGGAAGCGTGCGGGGAAAGGAAGGTTGGCGGAAGCGTGCGGGGAAAGGAAGGTTGGCGGAAGCTTGCGGGGAGAGGAAGGTTGGCGGAAGCTTGCGGGGAAAGGAAGGTTGGCGGAAGCTTGCGGGGAAAGGAAGGTTGGCGGAAGCTTGCGGGGAAAGGAAGGTTGGCGGAAGCTTGCGGGGAAAGGAAGGTTGGTGGAAGCTTGCGGGGAAAGGAAGGTTGGCGGAAGCTTGCGGGGAAAGGAAGGTTGGCGGAAGCTTGCGGGAAGAAGCTGTAGAGTAGGAAAGGAACTAACTCCTTAGCAAGTGTGTTTAAGTACAACCCACACAGCTCAGTTCTGAGGAGGACACAGCCATGGCTTTGCTCGATGAGCCAAAGCTTGTGGAGCACAAAGGGACAGTTTATACTCCTTTTAACCTCATCCCTCCCCTCCTCCTCATCCAGGAGACTTATGTTTTAAATCACTGCATTGACATTTGCCAGAATCTGCAAGCTATAGCTCTGTTTGTTTTCAGAACTCTGAATTCTCTATCAGCTAGAAGTTTGCATTTCACAGCCTGGTCTGAGCATATTGGGATTTTGTTTATTCTCCAGGCATGATCTGAACAGATAACAAAAAAAAATGCTGGTAGAAATACAGTCAAAACCAATTGAGGCTCTCTGTATTTTGATTTTGCTCCACAGAGATGTATTGTCACATGCTATGAAATCAGAGGGTTTGGAAACTTCAGAGTCAATGATTTAAGCTTCTGCTAAATATCTTCTCAAACAGGAGCCAAGCTTGTGTATCTGTGGCATACCCTGAGACCACAGTTAAATTAGAGCTCTCCATATGTTGAAAGCAAGACACATGCCAGAATTTTCTTGCTTAATCTTTGCTCTGATAATACATCTGTGAGACTAAGGTGGTTCAGAAGGTGCAGACCTCAGTTGAGATGTGTGATCTTGGTGAGAGTTCTGGGGCTGCTCAGCAGCTAGGAGAGCACTTCAGGTGTCTGCAAAGTGACAGAGGGAACTAACTGTTCCAGCTGAAGATTTTGACTAACTTTGCATCATTTAGATCCAACGTGTAGAGAGAAACTACCCCAAACAAAAGCTAGCCTGGTCCATTTTAATTGACCCTGTGCCTTGTTGCCTGCTTGGAATTCTTAGGGTAAGAGTGAAAAGAGTTTCATCAGTTCCTCCAAAGAGAGGTGGTGATGGGCTTCACGTGTCTAGTAGTTTGTAGTATCCTTAAATCAAAAGGTAAAAATAACAGCATGTTACTCTGGAAATGGCTTTAGGTTTAATTTTTATACTTAGATTTTTTCACTTTGTTTCACCTGCAGCACTAGGAGATTGATTGAGAAACAGAACAGAGTTGCCTCACTGAGACAGATGATATATATTCCTTGTCCAACAGTGTAATGGCACAGCTATATGTCAAGTAGTGTTGAAGAGCTTTCTTTAGGTTGCTTTTCAGTAGTGTTTGTTGGTTGGTTCATACTAGAGTTTTTCTAACCTGAGGTGCCCTCTTCTCCCTGGTGAGGCATAAACCCAGGGGCCTCAGAAATAGAGTTAGTCTGAAGAAAAACAATTGGATGTTTTGGACTGAGCCTGGAATGCATTCCTTTCTTGTACAGAGTACCAGAGCCCTAAGTGCTGAAGTAGTGCTTAGTGTCAAAGCAGTTTAAAGCTCAAGAGGGAACTGGGTTTGTTCCCCTGTGTGCCAGTCTGCAGGCAGAGGCATTCCTGCCTTTAGGATCCATGTGAAGTACCCACAGGCTTCATTGTCTGACTCCTTTAAGCAGCCTCCTGCCTCTAGTTCAGGAATTCACAAAGTCACTAGGATCTTACTCGTCCTGGGCAAAATAAAATAATAAAAAAAGACAGAACCAGGCCATTAAATGGTATTGTAAATTTGCTCATAATAGCTGCAGTTTATTTACCTAGGCAGCCTCATCTCCTTGGATGGTAAGATTGACAGAGAGATAGACAATAGGCTAGCAAAGGCATAGAGTGCTTTGGGAAAACTCTATCAAAGAGTCTGGTGAAATAAACACTTGAAGCAAAGTCCAAAGCTCAGTGTTTCTAGAGCCATTGTGCTGTCTACTCTTTTCTATGGTTCCCAAGCATGGCTC
>VWZO01020564.1:258462-269915 GCA_013396975.1 Bucco capensis | reverse complement strand
CCCTCCCTGGAGCTGTGTTCGCAAAGCCTGGCCATGATGATGATGATGAGCTGCAAAAGGGATTACTCAATCCCTGTGAGCAGCAGCATTTCCTCCCCTCCACCCTTCAAAGTGTTGGGCTTTGTCTGAATGATGCTTCAGGACGCCTCAGAGTGAGGAGATGTGTGCAGAGCTCTGCAATCACCACCCCATCACTTGAGTTCATCCACAAGCAGCTCCGGAATCAGGGTCAGAGCTTACTAAGCTCAAACCAATGCAGTCACATGCGTGAGCCAGAGAAATAAATGACTCCAATTGAATATTAACTATGTGTAACATGGAAAAATCATTTTGGGCTTACATTGCCATTCATTCAGATACAGCTTTTGGGGCCAAAGGATTGCTCAATTTAAGCTGCAGACCTAGAATAGACATGAGGCACTTTGGATGGCAGCTTGGTTTGCACTGTTGAAGCATCCCAAGTTGCATATTCTGCTGATATTTGCATCCTTCTTGATTTTACAAACTAACTGGAAGTTTGTTAGAAGTCAGCAAGAATGATTCTGCTTGTGCTTTCTGCTAGTGAAATTTTTGCTGAAGAACAGGACACATTTCAGTAGTGAGATTAGCTAGACTGTGAAATATTACCCCTCAGGGAAGTTGTAGGAGACCAGTTGCACGGATCATTTAAATGCAATTAGGAAAAGCAGCAGAGGATGGAGCCAGGCAATTTTCCCCTCCCCCCCCTCTGCTGCCTTCCCCAAATAAGTTTGAAAAAGTGTCATTTGGGGAAATAATAACAGATTCAGGTTGCATTTAGCAAGGAGTTTTGGCCGAGAAGCAGCAAATTTGAAGGTAGTTTATTCCAGTAATTTGGTGAGAATGCCTACATGTTGGGGAAGGGAGTTTCATGCTAAAAATGGGGCTTGTCACTTGGAAATGTGATGCTTTCCCTTATCAATTAGCTCGTGCTACTTCCAGGTTGATGCAAAAATATGGAATTATGTATTTTTTCCTTTTCCTGCTTCTGTCTTTCCCCAAGATCAGATTTTAATTGAGCTAAACTTTATTTTTCCTTCTTCAAGATCTAAAGAATCTTTTTGCACAGTTCTAGAAAATATCCTGAGAAGCCAAATCCAGGCTGATAGAAGGATGGACTTCATGACTTTTTCTGTGAGGTCTCTTTTGTTTGGAGTCTGATTCATAGGTTGAGGTGGCTGCTTCACTTTAAGTGATGCCTTTAGTAGCTTTCAAGTCTTTGTTTTGTTTTGTTTCCCTCCTTCCCCCCCCCCCTCCAAAATCTGGTGATATGCACCAATGACTTCTGTTTGAGAACAGACCCTCTCAAAATTAGGGTCTAAGTAGCTCAAGTTTGGTGCTTAAAGCTGAAGTTCTAAATAGAAGTAAAGGCTCAGAGGCTCTTGAGTGATTCCTAAGTCTTGGATTGCTCTCCTTAACAAGGATGAATTTTACCCCCTGAGCCCTGGATGGTTGCATCCTATGATCTTCCACTGTATCCATGTCACATTCCGTGGCAGAGGATTTGGAGAAGAACTGAAACCAGCTAGGTTTCATCAAAATAAGAGTTTTGGGGCTCCTGATATCAACACTGGCAATATTTAGCAATCTACAACAGATTTAGCATTCTTTATAGGTAACTTCATTTATCATAGTTCTTTCTTA
Organism: Bucco capensis; assembly: GCA_013396975.1. Taxonomy (NCBI): domain Eukaryota; kingdom Metazoa; phylum Chordata; class Aves; order Piciformes; family Bucconidae; genus Bucco; species Bucco capensis. The sequence goes on along the minus strand of VWZO01020564.1, from coordinate 268,253 downwards.
AATGGTGACAAAATAAATAGGTGCTTAGAAATGAAAGGTGTCAACAAAAGCTTGGTTTTGCCTGGTTACTTGAGAAGGTTGTTGGTTTTTTTTTCTTTCCCTGTCTGTTGTTAATTGGGGAAGTGGAGATGGATGTGTAGAATTAGGCTGCACATAATCTCATCTGAATATTTAATCATAAATGATTAAGATGAAGATTTATAACACAGATTTTGACATTCTGCCTGATACAGCAAGGTTAATAGAGCTATAGCCTCCCCAGTTACAGGCTGCTTGGGCAAGCAGGAAAAACAAGTGTCTGCAGGCATTAGAGAGCAATAAGATCTCCAACAATGTTCTTTTTTACTACTTTAGTTTTAGAAAAACTTGTGCTGATAGTCTGATGTAATGTTTGAAGTTCCAGGAGAGGAAACTTAAATGGAAGAAAAACTCCACATTGAAAGGAAGATTATTTTTCCAATCAAACATACAGCTGTGGATTCTGATAGAAAAATAAAAGCAAATCTAATTTATCTGGGGAAAAAAAAATCTAAGATGGTATTAGATGAACTAAACAGCTAATGTAATATGGTATGAGCAAGGTCAGAAATTGTTCTCTACTGTCTAGTTGTACCTCTTTGGATTAGGAGTTGAGTTGCATGCTAATCCCTGAGCATGGACCAGGGCCCCATGAGCTGCTTGTGGTTAACATCCATTAGCAGTACAACTCAAGGAAAATTTTTACCAGGGCCTTGGAAATGAGACTAAGGACATTGACATCTCTTCAAGCATCTGGTAGAGGAATTCACAAAGACTGAGTTTGTCCTAGCAAACCTCATCTTGCATTCAGTTTACCAGAGGGAGTCTCCCCAGGAGGGGAGTTGACAGCAGAAGACTAGTTATAGCTGCTTGGTGCTTTGAATTATTGCTCTGGAAGAGCCTGGCTCCTCTGCTGCCTGTAGGAGGAACCCAGGGAGCCTGGGAAGAAGACAGGCACTGTAAATATCTCCCCAAGCAGCTTTCCTTCCTGTCCTCCTTGCTTTTATCTTTCTAGCCTTGGGCTGTTGTTTGTGCCCGTCTTGCATCCTCCCTGCCTACCCTTGCTGGTTTTGGTGCCTTTCCCCTTTACAAATGCCTCCCCTCCAACACTGACCCAGCTCTGGTGCCTGGATCTCTTTGCCTGTGAAGTTGAACACATCATTTGTGTCAAGGCTAGAAAGACAACTGGTCTGTGCCATAGGTAGCTCTGCTTTTGGCTTTTGTAGGGAGTGGAGAGGATTCTTTATAACCAGACATCAGCTTTTAGCAGTGAATGAGCTATTTAAGCCTTTTTGCAGAAGTCATTGTTCTCTTTCTGTAAAGTCAAAAGAATTGACATATCTCATTAGTCTGTTAAGCAGTACAAAGATAAATGCTTTCTATAGAAGAATGAATACAGATGATGGCACCAATTAATTGGTAGGCTTCATAAATATAAACTAGAGTGGCTGTGAAAGGCTTTTCCTTGTAGAATCTCCTGAGTTTCTTTTAAAATGTCATAAATAATGGAGTGTTTTCCATAGATGAATACTAATAAATGACAACTACCTGGTGGATAAGATGTTGATATTGCCTGTGTTTTAAACAAGTGTATTTAACACCTGTTTGTTTGTGGTTCTTTGTTAAACAGTGGGAGATTTTACTAGAATGGGGGTTTTAATGAGTTTGTAAACAAAAAAAATGAGATGATTGAGTTCTCAGAAGTGATGAGCTGTGCTCTGCTTACTGCTGAAATGTGTTGTTCAGCTGGACAGTTATTTACTAGTCCAAAATGAAGCTTGATTCACAAACAATCCTGCTAGTTTTTTTACTCAAGTGTGTATATGTATATGCAAGGGAGAAAAATGAGATGTCAGCTCCCACTTGGTTTGAGTTTCAGCCTTTTGCAGCAAATTCTGTTCCTTTATGCACTTGTTTCATTCTCCTTCTGAGTCTTGTCTTTAGAATATATGTTTCTGTGGGCAATTAGCCTAAGTACCCCCACTTGAGAGCCTGCTGAGCAGGGCTGGACATCTGACCTGTCAACTGTCTCAGGCAGGGACCATATCAAAAAGGCTTATCAAATCCCTATCTTGGCAGTGATGGCTAATATGCTGGGAATTGGAGAATAATAGCAGCAGCTAATGAGGGGATTTTCAGGGAATTAACACTATCAACTAGGCCATCTCAGCCCTGATGGGAGAGATGTTGTTCTTCCAGTCAGAGTGCATGGGGATGACAGGAGCTCTGGTGAAGGGACAGCATCCTTTAATGACTGCCTGCTTTGCTCAGCTGTATCAGCATGACTAAGAATAGAGATTTCCCCCTTCCTACAAGCCTTCTTCCTTTTGGTNACAAGAGGGAATGGGAGCAAGTTGGACGACAGGAGGTTTAGTACTAAGACGAGGAGGAACTTGTTTGCAGTGCAGGTGCCAGAGCACTGGCCCAGGCTGCCCAGGAGCCTGTGGAGTCTCCTTGTCTGGAGCCATTGCAGAGCTGCCTGGACACATTGCTGTGTGAGCTGGTCTAGGTGATCCTGCTCTGGCAGGGGGGTTGCACTAGATGATCTTTCTGGGTCCTTTCCAACCCCTAACATCCTGTGATTCTGTAACTGGCAGTGACCTGTAACACAAGCCAGGGCTGAAGATACCAAAGGTAGGCAGAGATGGATGGTGAATGGATTCAGATGGGATCCATGTAGCAGTTTTCCCTATGCAATTCCTGCAGGGGAGGTGTAGTAATTCCAGGTTACAGCTATGCCTTCTTGTATGCAGGTTACTTCATTCATAAGGGAAATGAAAACACTATTTTTTTTTGTTTGCTTTCTTTTCTGGTGACTCTGTGAAACTGCAAAGCTTTGCCAGTGTTAGTTGGTAAAAAAAAAAATCTGGCAGTGTTAGTTGGCAAAAAATGAAATTGTTCATCTGTATTTTTAATGTTAGAAGAGCAGATAAATAACCTCACTCTTTCCTGCTGCTGTTTGGTGCAAACCCTCACTGGGGCTGCCTTCAGCTCTGCTGAAGCTCTCTGGGATGTGTGTGTGTTCATCAGGCTCTCTGAATTTCTCCATCATGAGAGCTTTTCAGGCCATGGCATCTCTTGTTTCAGCTCGTAGTGGCACCAGTGTTGAGCTTTACCTTGCAGGACCTTTGTGGAAGCAAGCAGGGTTAGCCTGGATCTCCAACAATATACTGGAAAATGAGTCCAAAAGCATCTCTCAAATGAGGTGAACAGTCAAGAAACAGGAGTGAGGAAAGAAGTAGTTAAATCTTACCTAGCTCTGTTAATGCTGTGGGTTGCTACTGATGCCAATAATAATTCCAGTGAAAAGAATTGATTTTTAATTCCAGGATTTAAATAAATATTTTCATTCAAAGAGTGTATCAAATGACTACTTTTTGTTTTAACTCCTCAAGCTTAACACCTCACAAATGACACCAAAAATGAGGCTGGCTTTCTGACATGAATTTTAATTGTGTAACTGGCTCATGTTTTATTATTGAAATGAATAAAAATTCTCATCTTCTGAAAATTCTGGCCCAAATCCAGCATCAGAGCTATTGTGTACTGGAACCCTCCAAAAAGGTAATCCAAATGAAATAGAAGTGTGAATCCACAGTGGATTAATTAAATGACATTAGACTCTCATGTGGATAGTCTGAATCAGAATTAAAAGTGTCTCCATTCAATTTAACTTAATTTCCAGAGCAAATTAGTTAATTAAATGTGCTGTAAGTTTGAAGGAAAGTGTCTACACAGAGGTTTAATATGTTTTGACTAATCCACTTTAAACATTAATTCAGATTAACTTTCCTGAGTGACCCTTGTTCTAGCAAACCCTTGGTAAACTTGATGAAGAGTTGGAAGTGAGCAATGCTGCAAGGCTTAAAAGAGAAGACAGTAATTGTGACTGGTAGCTTGGATGTGGTTTTTTGTCTTGGAGTTTTGTACCATCAAGGAGCAGCTTTGTTTCTTGGGCTAGTCATTTTTCTTCTGGAACAAAATTAGTTCTGTCAAAGAAAAGGAAAATAGTCGTGCAGCCTCCAAATTGCCATGCTCAGGAGGGTGCAGTTGGTACTGACACAGGAGGTTGCTATCTGGGATGTGGTTTTGAACATCAGGCTAGGAGATGCCCAGTATTTCTGATATTAGAACAGAATAACAGCATTTCTCAAATGGTGAGGAGGAGAGAGAATTCCAGTTAACAGGGTTTTATTGTTATGATGATGATGAAAAAAAATCATGGACCACCTTGAACCTATTCCAGTATCGATTATAAGCCAGAGGAGAATATTGCCCTGGTATAAGGACAAAGCATATTAATCAGTAGCTTTGCCTGATCAAATAATGTGAATTAATAGTTACAGTACTGCAGTTAGGATGGAGAAAGATGAATGTTGCTGTGCAGCAGTGAAGAGAGAGGGGAATGGCAGGGAATTGGAGGAGCACAGGTACCTCTTCCAATGCTGAGAGTCCTGTCCAAAAACTATGGGCACTGTCCTGCCTTAGCCTGGGTCACAAGTCTCCTCAATGAGCTAGGAAGCATTAGGTGGACCTGGAAGAGCCAAAGTTGGGTGAAAGAGATGAAGAATAACAAACCTGAGCCACCATATTCATCTGTCCCATTCTTCCTGGCATTGCTGGGATGTTTTGGACTTGCTGACTCTGTCTCAGCTGAAGGCAAGGAGAGGGAGATGTTTTCTTTTCCTTCTGCTGACTATAAAGAGCAATATATAAGGATGGACTTGCTGACTACATGAGACCAAAGAGCTACCAAGCAAAGAGCAAAAGAGTGTGTATCATTGGGATAAGGTAGGGAAAATACCAGGAAAGAGGGATAAGGACTCAGCTGCTGTCTGGCAGAAGCAGTGCTTCCTCCATTAACCCAGAGACTAACACATTTGTCTTGGCCAGCTTTTTTCCTTGATTGATATTTTATTATCATCTTTGTGGTAAGTAATTTGTGGACTCTAAGAGTTCAGTGATGATAATGTGATACAAAGAAGCTGCAGGGCTGAGACAATATCAAATCCACACTTTGTCATTTGGATATTTGTCCTTCTACCTACCCAGTTTTGTTAGCCTGTGTCCATTGCAAGAGCCTTGAAGAGCAAACATCAGCCCTCAAGCACGTAGAGAAATCAAAGCAGCTACTGCTAGTAAAATGGAGAAACAGGTGCATAAGAAAATGAGATTTTTTTGAATGCCTGCTTTCATTTTAACTGCAAGAATAAGCTCTGGATACAAAGCCCTGATTGGGAAAGTGCAGAGAATCAAAAGCAAGTTGCATGAGTGTCTTCACTACATCTTTTAATTAGGAGGAAATTTTGCCACATTTTCCTTCTGTATTATTATCAGAGCACAATTTCCACGCTTTTCATATTCTAAAACCTCCAGAATGAGAGAGACATTTATTTCTAGCATGAAATTGTGCTGCTCCAGCACATTCTGGCTGCCATGACATCCTCTCTGTTTCATTTTCTCCCCCAAATCCGTTGCAGCTTTTCAGAATATAAATGGCATCCTATTGACCCTTCAACTTCCTGCTATTCCCTCCTGTCTTCAGCACTCGGATGACTAAGTTGGGAATGTGTTCAAGTGGTGGCATCTGGCTCTTTGGGGAGCTGGCTGAGCAGTTCTGTTGGCAGCTGTACAGATGGCTCTTGATGCATTGTGGGGTGAAACTGAGCTTTTGCTCTTGTAGATACTGGATATTAGAAAGAAGTTCCTCCCCACGAGGGTGGTGGAACACTGACCCAGGTTGCCCAGGGAGGTGGTTGAGTTCCCATCCCTGGAGGCATTGCAGGTGAGGCTTGCCAGGGCTCTGGGCAAGCTGCTCTAGTTGGGGATGTCCCTGGCCACTGCAGGGGGGTTGGACTAGATGAGCTCCAGAGGTCCCTTCCAACCCAAACCAGTCTAGGATCTCTGTGATTTGGAAGAACTTGCAGGGTGGTAAATAACTAACTGCTCTCTGCCTTTCTTCAGCAGCCATCCAAGGCTAAACTAAAATGCTGTTGCATGAAAAAGCTCATTGCTTTATGACCCAACCACAAATGAAAGCCGGGCAAGTGGTGATCTAACAAGTTTTAGAGGCTTGGGTACCTGAGGAAAGACTGAGGGATCTGGGCCTGTTTAGCCTGGAAAAGAGGAGATTGAGGGGAGACCTCCTGGCTCTCTAGAACTACCTGAAGGGAGGTTGTAGAGAGGCAGGGACTGGGCTGTTCTCCCTAGTGGAGAGTGATAGGACAAGGGGAAATGGATGGAAATTCCCCCAGGGGAGGTTCAGGTTAGACATTAGGAGGAATTTCTTTGCTGCAAGGGTTGTGAGCCATTGGAACAGGCTGCCCAGGGAGGTGCTTGAGTCCCCATCCCTGGAGGTGTTTAAGAGCCAGGTGGATGTTGCATTGGGGAGCATCATTGAGCAGGTTGCTAGGGCTAGGACAAAGGCTGCACTCATGATCTTCAAGGTCTCTTCCAGCTGCAACTGTTCTAGGATTCTATGAATAGCATCTTCCTCAAAGACTCTGCTCTTTGTCTTCCAGATAACACTGTCTTGTGAGCCAAGTCTTTTTCAACTGGAAATTTAAGTGCCTACCATTGGAAGAGAGGATTTCCTTAGTTTTGAGTCCCATTTTAAAACTAGCTGATTCAAGTTTGTTTGGAGGATCTTGAAACCTGGATGCCTTGGGTTTTTTTTTCTTTAATATATATGTCTGCTAGTTATATTCAGACTAGAAGAAGGCCTTATCCAAAGGTTATATCTCCTCAGAAACCAATCAGTTAATACTGAAGCAGAATGTGGGGACAAACTGGAGACCAGAGAGCACTGCTGGGTGGAAGAGGGGGGAAAGCTTCTAGACCTTCCCTAGAGCATTTGGAGTTTTGACCCAAGATAAATGGAAGTGTGGAGAACAATTTGTTTTTCTTTTCAGAGCATATCTGCCTTGATCTCAAGCAATTTACTTAATTTCTTTAGGGGACATGGAGGCATGTGTAGGTTGGTATGAAGAAGGCTTGAAAATTGGTTAGCATGGGTAACAGAACTAGCTTGAGCATCTAAAAGACAAAGTCTAAAATGAGATGTCTTTCAGTGAAGAGATCTCACTTCATCCTTTTCCTTACCTTAGGCAGAACCACATGTGAGAATGGCATGAGTGCACCTAGGACAGTACATGGAGGGATTTGTGTGTGAAATCTGTGTACAGAGCTTTTCACTTGGAGCCTGTGAGGGGAATTACTGGGAGGATTAGTCTGCTTGTCTGTCTGCCTGGAAAGGATGCTTTTAAGGCTTCAGGAGAAACATGGACCCTGCTTCTTTACATTAGTGATTCCTATAGATAATGTGGTGTTCTCTAAAAAATAAAACCTCTCCTGGGTCACAGTCAATAGTTCCATTACTGCCAAGATTGTGCCTTGCTTGTTGGGGTCTGAGCTTGGGGAAATAAGAAATGTGGGGTTGGTTTTTTTTGAGAAGCCAATTTTATAGCTGCACAAGTGAGATTCTGAGATGTGGCAATGAGGGGGAGAGAAACTCCCAGAGGTGCTGAGGAAATGTTTGAGGTATGTGATGTTACCTCCAAGATCCTGGCATCAGGATGTTTTGTCACTTGAGAACCTTCTCTAGACTTTTCACTTTGATTAAAATTGCTTGATTATAATCTTTGATTATAAAATGTTCTGTAATGTGTTCTTCATGAAGCATTCCAGGAATGAGGAGTTTTACCCAGCATTTCTAATGAGATGGATTTTCAGCAAATGCACCATGGCTGTGAAGTTCTGAGTTCATCATCTTGTTTTTTAATACTTAGAAATAGCAACTTCTGAGTAATCTCTTTCCAGTTGTAAGACTGTAATGTACTCATTTGAGAGCTTAGCTGCTATTTTGTAAGGATACCCTTAAAGTAAAATGTGAATCAGCTTAAAGGACTTAGCACAAAGCCAGAATTTTGGTATCTTATACAAGAGTGACTTGTAGTCTCTGAGGATCCTGTGCTCACAGTTACTGAGCTGTGAAGATCCTATGGCTCCTGTGTGTCTTAGCTGATGATTATTGAACTGGACCTGCTTTTAAAGAGTTAATTTTGGCCTCAGACAAATGGCAGACAGAGGAACACAGCCTTACTGGCATTTCAGAGAAGAAATAGGGAGCTAGCTAATTCTGAAGATGATCATGACTCTCCATTGCTTCTCCCTGAGGGAGGGAGGGAGATGAACCAAACTGGCCAGGCTCAGAAGGGCCAGACAGGAGCCTCATGGAGAGCACTGAGGGTTAGGGAAGAGAAGATGTAACCTGGCTTTTGTGGCAATGTTTTCCCCAGTTGTTTTTCCCTCTGGTTTCCAAAGAAGCTGTTGTGTGTGGCTATATCATCTAGCCATCTCTCCAGAGAGATGTCCCTTGCAGGTGTCAAACTCATTAGGACCTGCTGGAAAATGAGGCTGGGATATAGTGAAGGCATCTAAGTGATGAACACAGGACTTGTTTTTGTGTTTAAGTGCACACCTTTGGAACTCTTCCTAGTATTACCTTGTGATGAAACTTGGGTATATACCCCTGGTGCCTCTGAAAATAAAGCTGGCTCTAGGAGTAAAAAGAGAGCAGCACCAGCAGATCACTTGGTCTTGTGGTGTTTGGTTTTTGCCCTGTGCTTTAGAAGGAGTTTGCTCTAGGATGGATACAAGAGATAATTCATTGGGTTCAAATTGTAGAGCTAAAAGTGGAGTGTCTTTGCTGTAGATCTGCCAAAAGTATGTAAGTCACAGAATCATTTGGGTTGGAAGGGACTTCTGGAGGTCATCTACTCCAACCTCCCTGAAGTGGTCAGGCACATCCCAACTAGATCAGGTTGCCCAGAGCCTTGTCAAGCCTCACCTGGAATGCCTCCAGGGATGGGAATTCATGTCCAAGGCTAGCATGTGACTGGGGAAAGATTGAGGGACAACTTCCAACAGCAGGGAATAATCTTTGTTTGCATAATGTTTGACTACCTATAAAAGATAGTTAAACTCTCCTTATAATCATTTTAAAATGGCTGCATTTCCTCACAACCAATGAATTGCTGACTAAAGGGACCTAAACACAATCATTCACCCTCTTAAGTAGAGAAGTTTCCTGATGGGAACTCAATTCCAAATCTATAATAATAAAACCCAACAAACAATGAATTTTGAGATATTTGGTTGCTGATGCCAAGTGTTATTCATAAGAATAAGTGTACAGGGTTTTTTTAATTATAAAAGACAAATGGGAAATGAAGTAAATGTCTAGCATTAATCAGCAGGATCAATCTTGCAAGGCATCTCTCTGAACTTACTCTAGGAAATTGTATGAATGCCATGAAAGCCTTTAAAACTACAAATAATTTATTATTGATTGGAGTGCTTCAGGTTCTGCATGCCTGCTGCTGTGCTGCTGCTTGGCTAGCACTGGAACATGCCCAAGAAAAACTCTCTATGCCTCCAGCTTGTATGATCTACCTATAAAAAAAAAGAGAGAAAACTAATGGAATTATTCTCATTTTATCTTCCTCTGGGCTTTTAATCTATGTTGTTGACAAATTGAAATACTTGGAGCTTGTGTATTAAACACATAAGGTGTTTGCAGGCCCATACTAAGACCATAAAGCATCTTGTCCAGGAGCTGCTTTATGCTGCTGACGCTGCCCTTGTTGCCCAGACAGAAGTAGCTCTGCAGTGTTTAATGTCCTGCTTTGCAGCCACTGCTCAGCTTTTGGGGCTGGAAGTTAGTTTAAAGAAAACAGAAGTTTTACACCAGCCTGCACCTCAAGAAGTTTTTC
>VWZO01020564.1:242872-254085 GCA_013396975.1 Bucco capensis | reverse complement strand
CTCCCCAGGGTCTTTCCTTCCTGTCCTTTTGGACTCCCCAGGGTCTTTCCTTCCTGCCCTTTTGGACTCCCCAGGGTCTTTCCTTCCTGCCCTTTTGGACTCCCCAGGGTCTTTTGCTTGCTTGCTTGCTGCCCTTTTGGACTCCCCAGGGTCTTTTGCTTGCTTGCTTGCTGCCCTTTTGGACTCCCCAGGGTCTGTCTTCTTGCTGAGATCACCCTTTCTGGCATCAGCAGTTTTCTCCCTAATCCAAACCCTCCTTTTCAATAGTGTGTGTGCAGAAGCTCAATGCATGCTCAGCCTCCTAACTGGGGACTCTCTCATGTCTCCTTATTAAGAGGAGGATTCAGGACATGCCACTTTGGTTTAGCCCAGGTGCTACTGACATTTTCTCTCCTAGCTCCTACCAGACGCAGCTAGCCTGTCACAGGCTTCTGGCTGGAGGACTCAGAAGTTGACTTTTGGACACTTTCCCCCAGCTACACATAAACCCAGTGATCAGCTCCATGTTTCTAGCTCTTTTTTTCACCTATGACATCTCTTTCCATTGGGTGAAACAGGGAAAGTCTAGTATTAAAGGCATCAGGATCCCCTTTGCTATTTCTACCTTATTCTCCTAGCTCTGATAATCTTAACCCAAATTGAATTTGTATCTGTGGAGACTGTTTCTTATCTATAAACAATCTGCTGTCTCTTTTTTGTCCTCATCTCAGCCCTTTAGAGATTCTGACAGAATTTGAGGTGGTTTATATTCTCCTGGATGTGTTCCCAAATCAGCTTTCACATCCAATTCTGCTCTCTGCTCCACACACCTCTCTTTAATCTCAACACTTTAGCTGTATCCAACTCCCTTTTCTGGTCTGAGAAATGATTGATACTCTGGGGTGGATTTTAATTGCACTGTACAAGGATGGGATCATGTGATTCCCATTAACATTTATGGCAGTTGTATAATTAAATCTCTGAGTACCACAAGGAAAATTTACCCTTCCATCTCCTTCCTTTTGTTGGGCAGTTGTGTGCAGGCTAGTTGGATTTAAAACATACTAAAAGCAGAAATACCACTCTCTTCTTCATTTTTTTCATGTCCCTCCAGAAATTGTCCCTTTATAAAGGGAGAAATTCTTTAGGAAATCCTCCCTTGTCAGCACTGAATATGCCAGAGTCAGGATGGGAGTGATGAGTGTAAAAGGCTGTTTCTTGCCATTATCTGATGCTGTCATACTTCCAAGACTTGTGTAATTTGGATGTTCTCCCAGGAGCTGCCATGTAGCTCCACAGATAACAGATGAAGTTTAATTTAGTGGCCCTACATAATGGAAGGAGGTCATGGTTTTCCTTTCTTGATTGTTGGTTTGAAGCCACCCAGGTTGCCAGCAGCCAGAATCATTAATAGCTGATGAATTTGCAATTGCTTATGAAATAAAGCTAATATTCTTAATAGAATTCCAAGTGGACAGGTGTCCACATGGCAATTAGCAGTCAAGGAATTATTATTATTAGAGATGGGGAGGAAAAATAGCACTGGGGCTAGGCAAATCTCTGCCCCAAGGTTGTGCTTCCTCATGGGGAAAGCAAAATACTGCTATTGCAAAGGAAGTTCTAGTGTCCTTGCATCTGCTACCCTGATATTATGGCTAAATTAGATTCTTTTGCTAGTGTAATTATGGCCTTTCAGAGACAGTCACCTTTTTATTGGTGTATTGCAAAGAGGAATGAGTAAATAGCATTTTATTTCCTTCTCATTATAAAAACCAAGCTGGTCTCGCTGTGATTTCTCCTCATTAGCTGATTGCATGCTGTACTGTGGCAAAAAAAATACAACCACCAACAACCACAAAACCCTAACCAGTGTTGTCCACTGCAAGAGGAATATTCCTAGCTGTCACCTACAAAAACTATTAGTTGTCTTCTGGTTCAGCTAAGCTCTATCTTAGCAGTCATCTGCTATTAAATGCTGAGTCACTTGATTGCTGCTTCTGGAGCCTTGTGCTGACTCCAGAGATGCTTCAGCTCTTTGCTTTCTGCTCAAAACAAAGACCTGAATCAGAAGTGGCAGCAGCAAGTTCAAGAGTGGGAAAGCAGGTTTTCATTTAGAAAAGCCCTCACTTAAAACAAGTTTTTACACAGTCTTGGGTCAAAACAAGCTTCATGAATGTCTCTGGAGAAGAGGAGGCTCAGGGGAGACTTTATCACTCACTATACAACTACCTGAAAGGAGGGGGGAAAGTCTCTTCTCCAGGGTTAACTGAGACGAAATAGCCTCAAGTTGTACCAGGGGAGGTTTAGATTAGATAAAAGGAGAAATTTCTTTACTGAAAGGGTTGTAAATTCTTGGCCCAGGCTGCCCAGGGAAATGCTGGAGTCAGCATCCCTGGAGGGGGTTAAGAAACATCTAGATGCTCTCCTTAGGGCCATGGGTTAGTGGCATGGCAATGATAAGTATTTTGGATTTGATGAGCTTAGAGGTCTCTCCCAACCTTAATGATTCTGTGATCTGTTATTTCCAGCTGATTGCTCAGGTCTTCTCATATATATATATATATATAATAAATATATATGTGTGTGTGTGTATATATATTTGTGCTTACATCCATTCCTACACGTGGAGGTGTGTGTGTATATATATTTGTGCTTATATCCATTCCTACACACACATATATATATATTTAGTTTAATTTTTTATCTCAGTGTTAACTGAAGTGGTTGAGGTATAAACTAGGGTCTACATTAAAAAAAGAAACAACTGTGCATGTTATAAAAATAAATGAATCTCTAGGATTTGATTCCCAAAGTGCACCTACAGTTGATTTGCTGAGGCAGAACCAACCTAAGCCAAACTGGATCTTGGCTTCTTGAAAAGGCAATTCATAATTTTTTTCAAGGTGGTAGAGATTTGCCTTGCCAATTAAAGCTGGAAGTTTGCTTTAAGTGAACAGCAGGGAGATTGCATATCTTGATAGGACAGTGGAAAAAAAGCTATATAGGCAAAATCTTCAAAACCTATTCCTTTTTTTTTTTTTTATGAGTCTGGCTTAACATTTTGAAGCAATGCAGTGTAAAAACTAGGCTAATGCTGAAGAACTTTCCCCTAAAATGTGATAAACATGCAAATTCCTGGGTGAATAGTTCAAAGAAACCTGAAAAGGCTATTAGCAAGCAGAGAGGGATGGATGGACTTGATGATCTTAGAGGTTTCTTCCAACCTTCATGATTCTGTGATCTGCTTGCTGATTCCACACAGATTCATGTCAAAGTTGACATGAATAATTTTTCATGTAATCACTTCCAAAGCTCAACAAAAATATTTATAGTCCTGGTAATGTCTTGTGTTCCCTAGAGCTGTTGTTAGCTCTTCTAACAAAGAGATATGTGTTAAAATCCTCCAAGTAGATAGGAACTTCATCTCCTGTCTTTAATTTCTGTTATTTTTTTGGATAAAAGTGTAAGGAAATTTTAAGGCTGAGATTTCTATAAGATACCTATGAACATTATTTGCTCAAGATTTTGGCCAGCTAGTAGCAATCATACTTCAAATACAGTTATTAGAATATTCTGGCTCTATAATAGAGGCCTAGTCTATATTACAGCAATTACTGTGATTTCCTATAAAAAGCAACTCTTTGCCCTATGGTCTCCTGAGGACAGCTTGGTCCTAATTTGAGCTTTTGGTCTAGAATTCAGCAAGCCTTGTAAACACTTAGTCATCTGAATTCAACTCTAACTAAATCAGCCTTTTATAGCTAAACAGTGGTCAGTGACTTTTACTCAGTGCTGTGTTTTAGTCACACAAACCACTCAGATTTTAGTCAGAAGTTACACTAAGTAAATAATACTTCTTATCCTGTTCTTCTGAATTGATCTCCCTTTATACCAAGAGTATATATTGTGTAAACTTCCTTAATGTGTGTTGCCTTATCTAGTATTTCAACCTGAGCTTTTACTGAAGGTAGGATCATCTGTCAAAGCTTGTTTTCAAAAGCCTCAGAAGTGAGTTTTCAAGTCAGTTAATGATGTTAGTGCACTTCATAATCTGGCTGGCCACTGAGGACTGGATGTAGTAATCATTAGTCATTTGATTTGAAGCTTTCCTCTTCAGCCAGTCTTTACCTTCTACTTCAAATCACAGCTCAGTCAGTTGATGGTCATTAATACAAAAAAGCAATATTTGATATTGTAAGTATTGCTGTAAAATATTCTGATGAAGTTTCTGGTTGGATAAAGCTTTTTTTTCTTGTGGAAAGCATTGGATTTTCCCCCTTTAGGATTTCCTCTGCAGTATGCTGGCAACTACTACTTTTCTAATGGACCAAAATGTGTGTTATTAGCATAGTGAGCTCAAAAAAAAATTACTTGTAGTTATGTCTTCCATTAACACCTTCCCTGAACAGAGGTCAGGCCTGATTTTATTCCTGCTATCAGAGGGAGACACTTTGGATAATACCTTCCCACTGAAGTAGTTATCTTTGTTCCATGTAATAAGGCATTGCCTGGTGTAACTTGGGCTCAGAGTGCTGATGGGAATCTGTTCCTCTGTGTGTTGGGAGGTGATGGATGTGCTGAAAAATGCCTGATGGCTCTGAGGGGATCTTCTGTAAACACATGGGCTTGTTAGAGCACACAGACAAGGGAGAGAGAGAGAGTTTTTGCTGATTCACTCCTGTGTGTGGATGTCCTCAACAGGAAAACTGCCTTTGTTTTTTCCTTAGGGGGGTAAAAAAAAAAAAGATGTAAGAATGAGCACAGGCATAAAATGTGATAAAGATGAATTAATAGACTTGCTCCTTGTGATGCTGCCAGGGCTCATCTGCTTATGTTCCTGAAATAAATTGGTGTTACTACAATTTGTGCTAGCTAGTAAGGAAGGGCTGATTGAAGTACAAGGCAGTGGATTGAATTCTGCTAACTGAGGTAGCATGAACCCCTACAGACACACATAGTGCTCTGCATTGATTGCAGGCTTGAGGTGCTTCAGCCAAATGAGCTTGGATACAAAGAATCCAATGAAAAATAAAACAAACCCATCTGCACAATGCAAGAAAACTTACCCCTCTCCTTGGGTTGCCTTGCCTGCTCTAGAGCATGGTGAATTTGGCCATGCTGTGCTCTGGGCATTATCACTGCTTAGCTTGGTACCCAAGCAACTTCATTCCCATCTCACCTGGTGGGCATCTTGAGACTGTCCTGCAGAATGCACTATGAAATTCAGGTCAAATAGAGATGATGTGAGGACCAGAAAACACTACATTTGACTTTCCAAACCCAGGCTGACCTATAAGGACCAGCACTTTTTCCATGGTAGCTTCTACATGAGTAATTTATCACAGAATGGTTTGGGTTGGAAGGGACCTCTGGAGCTCATCTAGTCCAACCCCCCTGCAGTGGCCAGGGACATCCCCAACTAGAGCAGCTTGCCCAGAGCCCTGGCAAGCCTCACCTGCAATGCCTCCAGGGATGGCAACTCAACCACCTCCCTGGGCAACCTGGGCCAGTGTTCCACCACCCTCGTGGGGAGGAACTTTTTCCTAGTATCAAGTCTAAATCTACTCCTCTCCAATTTAAAACCATTGCCCCTTGTCCTTTCCCTCCAGGCCTTTGCAAACAGGCCCTCTGCAGCCTGCTTGGAAGTTCCTTTTAGGTACTGGAAAGTCACTAGTAGGTCCCCCTGAAGTCTTCTCTTCACCAGGCTGATTCTCTGAATCTCTGATTCTCTGCTTGATATTTAGCAATGCTCTAGAAACGCTCAAAATCAGTGTTTTGGGGAAAAGATATTCATCACTTGCTTTATTCAGCAGAGCTCTTAGAACTGCACCAGCTCTTCCTTTCTTCACTGAGCATTGTTCCTGACCACTCCTGTGGTCCTCAGTCAGCAAAACTACTCCTGCAGTATCTCCTTCCTTTAGCCCCAGGCCCTGAGCTTCCTCTTCTCTTTCACATGGCAGATCACAGCTGGATTCCTAGATTGGGGAATTCATTCAACTGCTGCAAAGGCTACTCAAGGTGATGCCTTCCTTCTGACCTGCTCTGAACTCCTTTCAGGAAGAGAGATCTACATCTCTTGTGTGAGGGGAAAGCAGAACCCAAAGGATTTGTTGGAGCATGGCTGCTGCTCTGAGAGCTTACAGAGCCCTGTAAGACTCAGTGATCTCAGATGTCCTTTCCAACCATGAATATTCAACAGTGAAATCCATCAGGTTCATCTATTTCAGGCTTTGCTCCCCTACAAATGCTAGAACAGAATGAAGTAAGAGTTGCCATGAAGGACGAGGAGATAAAAGCAACTGTGCTTTATGGGTTTTATTTGTCTTTTACTGCTAGACAACCACTTAAACTCTCTAAGCTGATGGAGATAGTAGCTAAGGAGCAGTTGGGGTCAACACAGCTTCAGGGAAACCTTAAGACAGATGCTCTCTTCATATTTACATCCACTAAATTTAGCAATTACACGACATTATTGTAGACAACATTGGGCTTAAGTTAAACTAGAGATGCTCCACTAGAAATGCAGAAACTAGAACTGAACTCTTCAGGAAACAGGAACTGGTTTCCTAACGTGTGCTCTCTCTCTTTTAAATCTGCTAGATACCTGTGTAAAAGCTATTTTCCTCCTGCACTGAAAAAAATAAAGATGATGTGGGTCTTTGTGTAGCTCCCTCCTAGCTCTGATGTTGCTCTCTGCCAGTGGAACAGGCCAGCTGTGGCTTCAGTGACTTTTATTAGCACAAATGAAGTTAACTGGAAGGTTTGATTTCTGCAAAGCAGCGTGTGTGCATATTTAGTAACACAAATGATTTAGAGCTATTGTTAAATCCCCTGAAGCATGCAAATTTTTGTTCAGCTTGATTAGTATTTGCTATTTCCATATGTTCAGAATTTTTTTTTTCCCTTTTAGGCTGTCTGTTGTTCAGGAAGGAATTAATTTCCAATTTAATCTTTCTATCTGTGGATTTTACAGGTAAAATCCTACAGCAAGAGGGTAGCAGTGATTGTTAGAGACAATAAACTGCACAATGCAGAGTAAAACACAGGCTCACTTCCAAGATGCTGTGCCACGAAGCTAATGGAATTTACCTCAACAAAATGTAGCTCTGTGCCATCAATACCTAAATTTTAAGTAGTATTTATGTGCTTGCATCAATTACACCCAGAGATGTGGTATTTTGGGCCATGGTTTAGTGGTATGGTAGTGCTAGGGATGGTTGGACTTGAGCTTAGAGGTCTCTTCCAAACCTTTGTGATTCTGTGACTTGTCATTTAAGAACTCTCAGTGTCTGTGGGCAGCAATTTCTTTTAGCAAAAAGCTTTTCCTAAAACTTCCTTTCTGTGAGCTGTACAGCTTAAACTTGCTTAGAATTTTAGGCTGACAATTGTAGGCAGGATCTCCAAAACCAATCTTTAAAAGAGTACAGAGAAACCTCCAAAATGAAAAAGCATTCATTGGAACTTCTATATGTACACAGAGCTAGGTTCATTCTGAGTATTTGGAGTTAGTCACATGTGTTAACAAATCTATTGAAGGACTCAAATCCTGATGAACAAAGTGCTTAGCATCTTGGTTCCTCTAGGTTTGTGCCTTCCTAATCTAATATCCAGGCTTGTAGCTATTTACAGTGAATATGTAGTTCAGGAGTTTGGGCAATAGCATCTGCTAAGTAGCTACCTGTGATCAACACTTTTACAAGGAAACTTTTTACCACAGGGTATGAAGAGTTAAAGTCAAGCCCCCTTTTTTTTGTTATCATAGCAAGGGTTTACATCAGTTCCTGATGTAATAATCATGTTCCACATGCCAACATTGAAAGCAGACCTAGTGTTTTTTTGATTATAAGCTTAGTATAAACAACAGAGAATGAATTGTGGGATACAATTCTATTTGCTTTTTTTTTGTAGTTACTAACATTGGATAAACTTTTCAGTGTGTCAGACCAATATAATTTTTTAGGCTTTTTTTTTTTTCATCAGAAATGTTCTTATTCAGGCCACAGCTGCAAAATGATTTAACTGAAAGGTCAGCACAGCAATTGCTAGATTTGCATGAACTTATAAATGTCAGAGATAGGTCCAGACTGGCTTGCTGTTTGAAGTTACTTTGTATGGGATTTTTGGTGTGAAATATCTGCCTTTTTCCCACCGAAGGGGTCTTGGGTTGATTGGTTTCCTTGGAAACAGCTCTTTGCTCTGATTGCATAAGCACACTGGAGTGGTGATGAAGAGATTCCTACAGAAACACCCTGGAATTAGTCTGGTGTGATGTTATTTGAGCTATTACCCAGTTCTTAATGCCATTATCCCTTATGTTATTCTGCACTGGAGTGAAATCACGTGGAGCTTCCTTAAGACTAATCAAATTTCCTCTAACAAGTTAGCTGTTAGCTTCTGGAAGAGAAATTTGGAAAGGAAGGGAAGGAACCTAAACCTAAGTCTGACTAAACTGTACTGTCATGATTGGTGCAGGAGAACATTTCATTCTTGGCCAGTGAGCTTGCAAGATAAAAATATTTATACAGCTTCAATTTATGTTGATGGATTGTCTCAGTCATCCTTCTCAGTCCATGGAAGTGTTCCCTTGGGTGGTTTTACCAAATTCTCTGTCAGTCTCTGATAAACTGTTCTATGATTAGGTTGGAAGGGACTTTTCAAGGTCCTCTAGTCCAACCCCCTGCTATGAGCAGGGGCATCTTCAGCTAGATCAAGTTGCTCAGAGCCTCATCAGTGTGTGTATTTTAATAGGAATTATCTTATCCTGGAGATTATGATTAGATCTAAATTAGTGGAGGATTGTTTCAGTCAACTGAGATACTGACACAGCAGTGGAATTTTGGAAATGGGTAAATATTTAAACTAGAGGACATTAGCTGCACAAATGAGAAGGAATTGCATGCACAGGCTGTCTACTGGAGGCCTTGAAGGTTTTCTGGAGTCTGGGGAAGCTCCTCAGGCACAGTCCTAGCATTACTCCTGTGCTGATATCAGAGTATCTGGGATCAGTCCTAGGATCACTGGCTNCAACTTCTTCCTAGTATCAAATTTAAATCTACTCCTCTCCAATTTCAAACCATTGCCCCTTGTCCTTTCACTGCAGGCCTTTGCAAACAGGCCCTCTGCAGCCTGCTTGGAAGTTCCCTTTAGGTACTGGAAGGTCACTAGTAGTTGCCCTGAAGCCTTCTCTTCTCCAGGCTGAACAATCCCAGCTCCCTCAGCCTGTCCTCAGAGCAGAGGTGTTGCAGCCCCTGAGCATTCTCATGGCCTCCTCTGCACCTGCATCCAAATTTGTGCTTGCAGAAGCCAGTCCACGTGTGCAAGAACCACTAGTCACTGGAGTAGTGAAACACTGAAGTCCTTGTACCAGGGCAGGTTTTGGTTGGATATTAGGAAAAAGTTCCTCACCAAAAGAGTTGTCAAGCCCTGGTCCAGGCTGCCCAAAGCAGTGGTGGAATCACCATCCCTGGAGGGGTATAACAGATGTGTAGATGTGGTGCTGAGGGATATGGTTTGGTACTGAGCTGGCAGTGCTGGGTGAAGGGTTGCCTTGATGATCAGACTGTGATAGGACAAGGGGGAATGGTTATAAGCTGAAGGAGGGGAAATTTAGATTGGAGATTGAGGAAGTTCTTTCCCCAGAGAGTGGTTAGGCACTGGCACAGGTTGCCCAGAGAGGTTGTGGCTGCTCCATCCCTGGCAGTGTTCAAGGCCAGGCTGGATGCAGCCCTGGGTGACCTGGGCTAGTGATTGGCATCCCTGCTCAGTGTGGGGAGGTTGGAACTAGATGATCTTTAGGGTCCCTTCCAACCTGCCCATTCTAGGATTCTATGATTCTATGATCTTAAAGGTCTATTCCAACCAACACATTTTTATAATTCTTTCTCCATGCTGCCAGCATTTCCCTTGTTTCTGTTTGGACACTCTAAGCATCCCTCAGAGCCCCAGCAACGTGGGCATCTTGATGTTCCTAGATCAACTGGTCAGAGGACATCTGAAGGCTGAACTGACCAGAAAGAAAACCTTTGGGAAGGAAGAATGGGAGTCCTTTCTAACTAATGAGAATGTATACATTTGAACAAAGCAGCAGATCCTTATGTGTTTTTCTTGTTTTCTTCACCTCATGTTGAGTGTGATTAGTATTAGTGAGATTCATGCCTGGCATGTTACTGGTCCCCTTGCTATTTCCTGCTGAGGCACAGGACACTTTCTTATTCCTCTGTGTAGCCAATTTACCTCATCTGTGGTCTGATAATTACAGTAGACACTTGTGTAAAGGCAGCAGAGCTGTCATCTTTTCTTTTTCCTGTGACATTGAGAGTCTCAGCTCCTTTCAAGTCCTCTGTGCTTTGAGGCCTCTGAAACCCAGCACTACGCCTGCTCTTTGTTTTGCTTTTGAGGAAATTCCACTCCTCCTAGCCTGGTTCCTTCAGAGAATCTCTCCAAGGAGGATTTTCTGAGGGCATCTCATTGTTCTGAGGTGTTTCCACTTAAACAGGGCTTCCTAGCAAGAGACCTTCCCTTTTTCCTGACTGGAGAGAGATGTGATGCAAGCTTGGTCGATTCTAACTAACCAAAAGTATTGTGTGAAACAGAAATTTGATGAGCACAGACAGGACCTGTATGCAACACACAAGCAGCCATCCCACACCTGTCATCTAGAGGATCCTGGAAATCACTAAAGCTAAGTACTGGAGATGCTCCTTTGAGTCAACTTGAGCTGTTCAGACAGAATATTATCAATAGATAGGATAATGACAGTGTGTGTGTATATATATATATATAATAGCACATGCTGGAAGCTCTCTCAGCACTGGAGTTTATTCAGAAAGTTTATTTGCAGCCTCAAACCCTTCTCCTGAACCATGTCCTTGCTGCAGATGTTGGAGCAAGGTGGTTGTTGCTCTGGTAGAGGTTTTGTGATCCACTTTATGGAATAGTCCATAAACAGCTGTACTGGTACAATTCAGTAGATGACAAAGTGTAGTGCACAGGCAGCTGCAGGTAGAGAACTCTAAACTGCATGAAAGCTGAGGAAAGAAAATGCTTGTGTCAAAAAGGAATGTTGACTTCTCTATAAGAACAATATGGAGAAGCAAGGCAAGAGACTGAGTCTGTCTATCTGCTTTCAGATGTGGATATCTATAAAAGACAATGCAACTATACTTTGTGATTCCAGCTCAGGTGTGTGGTATTCAGGAGTTAGTTATTTTTTCAAGAGGTGCTTTCTCTTGGGG
>VWZO01020564.1:222223-242854 GCA_013396975.1 Bucco capensis | reverse complement strand
GTGTGGGGGGGGGGGGGGGGGGGAAATGTAGATTTCAGACTGCTAAGCCTTTTCTGAAATCTGAGTGCTGGTTCTCCCCTTCAACCTCAATGCTCACTTCATTTTGTTAGCTTGCTCTGAACTTCCTTGAGCAGAAGATTCTTCCGTTGCATATTCACACAATGTGTCTCATACCAAGCCAAAGCAAGGCTCTCCTTTCTTAGTGATGAGGACATAATACTGACCCTGTAGCAGACATGAGGAAGGGTGGGAATGACTGACCTTTAAGAGTACTCACAAATTATAGACTGCACTCAGAATTCATAAATGTGTCTAGCTTTAAATACTACTGTAGTTTGTTGTTATGGTTTATGGGGATGCAACACCTGATGGAAAAAGTTCACTTGTGTGTAGATCACAACTCAGAAAATTGAGCTTCTTAACTTTGGATCAATATCAATTGTGTTGGGAAGGGGGAAAATCAAATGTCAGTTACATTTGAGAGCCAATCCTTCCTTCCTGTGCCACCCATTCTCACACCAGGCTGATGCTCCCACTTTAACCAATACCAATCTAAAGCAGCAACAAGTCAGTGGACTTTTATCTACTGAAAGCTTGTGCCTGAGAGAAAGGATTGAGTGTATATGTGCCAGAAGAGGATTGGGAGTGTTAAGCTGCCTGCAAGCCATCCCCAATACTGTTGAGCTGTTGAAAGGCAGATGGCTTACAGAGAACATCATAACTCTGCCTTTGCTTCCCCTGTCAAGTGCAGGGCAGACATGGGTAGGGAAGCTTTAGGGCAGCAGCTGAGTCCTTTTCTATACTCAGGCAGAACAATGATGCTGAATTTGTGCTCCAAAAGGCACAATGGAACTGCTCAGAGACAAGTTTTAGTCTTTAAGCAGAGAGGTCTTTATTTCAGTCAATGTTGGGGAACCCCAGCTCGTGCCAGACAAAGAAGTTCCAAAGCAGTCAGTGAAAAGCTGAGCTAGTTATACAATTTCTACAAGAGATAATGTCATCTTTACATGCATATTCATATTATTGCAACATCTAATTATAATATAGCAGGCAGAGTTAGGGTGGAGTCAGGGGCAGAGTCATCATTTTGGGGAGATTCCTGGTGGTACTCCCTGTTACTTCAGTCTCAGGAGTCATCTTTTTGCTGCTCTTCCTCAGGTAAACTTTTGAACTTTGCTTAATTCTGCTGACTCCAACGTATATTTGGCAAGAGTTTCTGGGCTCCTGCCTTTCTCTTTCTCCTTATCCATCAGTGTTCCTCCCTTATTTCTATTTATGTATATATGTTAGCATTTTTTGTGTTTATTATTTTCCTGTGTCAGTGTGTTAGCATTCTTTGGTAAAGTGTTAGCTTCAACTAGTCCTTGAATCTTGGTTTTTCATTTCTTAGCCATTCTGAGTTAACTCTTCAGGTCTTGCTCTGTTTCAACAGGCAGGTTGAAATTCTTCTGAGCTTCTCTTCTTTCTTGGTTATCAAATTTTACCTCTGATTTCCCAGCATGTGGAGCAGGATTTCATCCCTTTCTATCTCTAAGGGAGCATCAATAGGTTGGAAGATGTTGTGTATCATTTTCCTGATTATTTCTCTTTTGTCTTTGTAACAATTTTGTAGAAATAAAGATTAACAACAGGGCGTGAGATCAAGCTGATGGCTTGTGTTAAGTCCGAGCTGGGAAGGGAAGGAATAGGTAAGCCCCAGGAGGAACAAGCTTAGTTGCTGCTGCAGTGAACACTTCAAGTTCACTGTGCCTGTCCTTCTGCATGAGTAAACTGCATTGCATAAAATATAGCCTCTTCTGAGGCAGTACCAAGGTTTCTCTCAAGGATCCTGATGGGATTCAGACATCTTGATGTTAGAAAAAAATAAAGGCATAAGGAATATAAAAGTAAATTGTACATTTTGGCTTTTAGACGTAAAGATGGGGAAAAGTTGTGTCTGGAGCAGTGAAAGGGCCCTAAAGAATTATTTAAGTCCTTCCTAAAATGAGCTGTAAGGATTGCATTATTTATTACAGACTGAGATGAGAAAAATATCTGTTACTTGTGAATCTGAACTCTGACTTTGTACAATGTACCTAAATTTTGTTGTTCAAATGTTATTTGTTATTCAAAGTCTGCTACATCAGTTGATCTCTACCACTGCTTATTCAAGTGCTTTTTTTAATCTTTTATTTTAAAGACCCCCAGATACCTCCAAGTTAAGGCACAGCAAAATTTGTTCTCCCTGCCTAGTGTCATTAGGATTTCTTTAGAGTCTCATCCATGAAAAAAACCCAACCCTTTTCATATAAAATAAGTACTAAAAGTGATAGCAGTCTCAGGTTAATCTCATGATTTTTGTGGGGCTTTTGGCCCAAGAAAATGAGGGAATCCTAAAATGTAAGGAGGAGAATCAAAGCACATTAATTTTTTGCCCTTGCCTTTAAAGATGTCTCTAATGTTTTTAAAGAAAATGATTTGAGGGGAGTAGGAGGAATTAAAAAAGAAAATCCCCATTTCAAAGCTAGTGTAGTTGTAGAACCACATGAGACATTTTGGTATTGACAGTGATCAGAAGGAATCATCTCTAATGCTGTTTTTGAAGATAGCAGGAAAAAAATGCTTTTCTGTGAGGGAAGAATATAATTTGATAAAGCCTACTGGTTATAGGAATTCCTTCCATAAATAGTTAAAAGCAGATTACAATATGCAGCTGAAAATTAGTGTCTATCTTCTCTCTGAATTAGCAGAGAGGCTTGAGGACAGCTGAGGCTGCTAAGCAAACAGGAATATAATGCTGCTTCCCAAGCTTTGTGTGGAAGCATAGGCTCTAAAGAGGCATTTTTCCTCCATTAGACCAATAATTCAACTGTATTTCCAGACAGAGAAAATGTCTTTTTAGACCTGTGAGGGGTTTGTTTGGTTTTATGGTTTGTTTTTTAAAGAAAGGCTGTGGACCATTCAGGGATTGGTCCCAGAGTGACCCCAAATCCCTGTCGTTCCCACTTGTGAGCCCAAATCCCTGTTGTTCCCACTTGTGAGCCCAAATCCCTGTCTTTCCTGCTTAGGACCATGAGTTCAAACCAATAGTTTTGACTTGGACAGGAGATATTGGAAAGAACACCTGGGTCCTATATTTAGACTGATTTACTTCTTCCTATGCTTTTTCTCCTTTCTTCATTCAGCATGCCCATGACCCACAGAAGTGCTAGGATTAGTTTAAATCCTAAACCTTATTTTTAAACACCCCACTGCAGTGCTTTTTTAATTGATGTGATCATTCAGAGCTCTTGTGTTTTATTGTTACTGATTTTTGCTCTCTAGATTGCACATTTTCTTGTTCAGAAATACTTCTTGTGCAACGTGATGTGCCGTGCTGAACAAACTGTCAGCTGCACACAACTGGTGTGTCAATAAAGGTGAATTTGAGGAGTTATTTCCATCATCATGAAAGCTGACAGGCAGAAAACCAAAGGCCTGTGTCTGAACTGTGTGTGCCATACTTCATCACCCTGCAGCAAAGATGATTCCATCTTCTTTGTGGGTGTGATTGTCTTAGGCCAAAAATAAGTCAGGAAAACGTGCCTGGTTTCTCCCACTGCTGCTTTTTACAGAATCACAGAATGTCAGGGGTTGGAAGAGCCCTAGAAAGATCATCTAGTGCAACCCCCCTGCCAGAGCAGGAGCACCTAGACCAGCTCACACAGCAATGTGTCCAGGCAGCTCTGCAATGGCTCCAGACAAGGAGACTCCACAGGCTCCTGGGCAGCCTGGGCCAGTGCTCTGGCACCTGAACTGCAAACAAGTTTCTCCTCAGCTTAATACTAAACCTCCTGTGGTCCAGCTTGCTCCCATTCCCTCTTGTCCTACCATTGGATGCCATTGAGCAGAGCCTGGCTCTCTCCTCCTCACACTCACCCTTCCCATATTTCTAAGCATTGCTGAGGTCTCCTCTCAGTCTCCTCTTGTCCAGGCTGAAGAATATGAGTACAAATAGGAGGCATCTCTATTCTGTCTCCATTATATGTTGTTTCCAGGAATTTTGCCTAGTTTTACTTTATTCTTAAATAGCTACTGACTGCTCCTTAAATGAAGTGGACATAAAAATTATGCCTATTAGGTCTAGCATAATGTCTTAAGTTTGCATGCTAAATAATGCCACAGAAGGGGTGTCATCATTCTCCTAGTTAGCAGCAAAGGATGATCAGTGGTTCTCTGATAATTAGTGTAGCTGACTGTCAATCCAAGTGATGAAAAGTGATCAAAAGACCTTTTCTTCAGTGCATTGTCAATGAGCATGAACATTGCCATCCTTTCCTAATGCCAGTAAAACAGCAGAGAGTGCTTTGGCATAAAAAGAATTATTATATGGTTAATGGGCAATGAACCTAATCCTGATTCCTTTAATTGACATAAAATAAAGAACCCCACAAACCTCTTCTGGACTGGAGGTTGGCTTGCATTGCTTCTTTTTAATGGCTGGGATCAGCAGAAGAGAAGGTGTGTCAAGTGGTATAAATCAACCAAAATTAGCAAGGCCTTAGGAACTGAGTGACAATGCCAAGAGAGGAAAAATAAGTTAACTTAAAAACACTTGCTCGTTGCTTCTGTCCCCTGATCTCTGGGAAGCTGTGGGAGTGGAGCTTTGGGAGGTCCCATAGGCAATGCATTTTTACCTTGTCACCACCTCTGTTTTCAGTGTAGCACCTGTGACTTTGATTTCTCTCATTTCCCTGCCATTAGTGGCATGACTCATGCTGCTTGTGAGCACTCACATGATGGAGCTCTGCTATCTCACTCTAGCTGCCTTCTGCAATCAAGAAATACTGAAGACAAAACCTTGTTCCAAGAATCACCTTGGTGTGGCTCTTCCTTCAAAAAGTCAGGGGATGGATCTTTCATGAGCAATCCTCCTTGATAAGGGTTAGAGTGAAGCACTGCAGGGTTAAGAACACTAAGCCTGATGAAAGGCATCACAGAATGTCAGGGGTTGGAAAGGACCCAGAAAGATTATCTAGTGCAGCCCCCCTGCCAGAGCAGGATCACCTAGAGCAGCTCACACAGCAATGTGTCCAGGCAGCTCTGCAATGGCTCTAGACAAGGAGACTCCACAGCCTCCTGGGCAGCCTGGGCCAGTGCTCTGGCACCTGAACTGCAAACAAGTTTCTCCTCAGGTTAATACTAAACCTGCTGTGGTCCAACTTGCTCCCATTGCCTCTTGTCCTACCATTGGATGCCATGGAGCAGAGCCTGGCTCTCTCCTCCTCACACTCACCCTTCCCATATTTCTAAGCATTGCTGAGGTCTCCTCTCAGTCTCCTCTTGTCCAGGCTGAAGAGACCCAGCTCCCTCAGCCTGTCCTCCTAGGGCTTGGTTTTAATGACCTTTTAATATTGAGTACATTGCAGCCTGTAACTAAAGTCCTGCCTTAGATGCACACGTTTCAAGAGTCATCTCCTCTCTTGTATAACAAAGTATTTGTTGTCCTTTCATTCCAATTATTATTATTGATTGTCTATCACATGAGCTACCAAACACTGAAATAGCTTCACCTTTCTCCCTTCCAGCTCTTGTAGCCATTATGTTGTGGTTTGCTTCTTGTTTAATAAAATACCTCTGTTCCACTGTAGGTACTTAGGACTTCCAAGCTGACCTTAATAGCAGTGAAATCTTGTGCTAAAATACAAGGTATCAGTTAGGAGTGAAATTAAGTGAGAAAACAGAGCTGTGTCCTTGGAAATTGCCATTCACTAACTCTAGACTTTGCAATATTTTCACTTGGAGGGTGGTAGTAATGCAGTCAGCTATAGCCAAGTTTGGATTTCGTTTGCATCTTTTTTGCTTATGATCAGTTTAATATGAAAGTGTTAATATTTTTGCTTGGAAACTGAGTAGAGTAACTAATGACCAGGTCAGCAAGAAAAATAGAAGCAGCAAGTTCTTTTTCTCTTAATGGCTATGCTCCATGCTTGGAACTCTTCCTTTTTGCCAGTGAATGTATGGTCAGTGCAGATCCTCTGGGCTCTCTAATTCTATATGTCATTGTAGTCAGTTGGCTTCATGCCTGAAAAATGTGCAACTGGTTTACAAAGCAGAACAGAAACCATTTCATCCTCTGAACATGATTCCAGAAGTGTGATTTACCAGCAATTAAAACCCCCCAAAATGTAAACTGAATTACTCTTCTCTGGGGATTCCTACCACCATTTAATTTGTGTTTGTTTTATCCTTTGGCATTTTATCTTCTAATAAGCCTTCAAGGGAGAATAGAGTATTAGCTTTCTATTTAAAGGAAAGGACAAATAGATGCAGAGTAAGTAGACTCTAATGGCCAAAATTATTCAAGATTTTTTGGCTCTAGCAGCATGCAAATAAATGTCTGCACTTACTGGGTTGGAAAGGTTTGTTTGTTTTACAGAAGCATGTGCAAGAGACTGACTTACAGGTAATAATAATGATGATTTACTCTATTTGAGTAGACACAGATTTCCTTAGGTTATTTATTTGTGGAATACCAGCTGTGTCACTCTGCTTCTGGTTCAACCTTCAGTATTTCTTCCTATATGTGGAATATTTCTTTCATGGAAAAGCTGACATTAAGTTGAAATCCTTCTAGTTGTTCATTTATCAGTTTTCCCATGTGGGAACCACACAGTTTTTGGACTTGGCCAACTGGTAGTGAAAAGTGAATAAGCACTAAAAACCAAATGGAAAACAGAATGGTCTTGCAAAGAGTCTCTTGCCATTTTCTAGATTAACATGTCTCTGAACTAGCTCCTCATTCTTCTAGCTCAATTTCTGATTATAAAATTAGAGAAACTTTCTTTCACAAAGGTTTTTTTATGATTATTTTATATGCATTCCCATTTCCTCCAGGGATGGTGACTCCACCACTTTCCTGGGCAGTCTGTCTGTTGCAATACTTGGTTATCATAGAATCCTAGACTGGTTTGGGTTAGAAGGGACCTCTGGAGGTCATCTAGTCCAACCCCCCTGCAGTTGGGCAGGGATTACCCTTTTGGTGAAGGAATTTTTCCTTGTGTCCAACCTAAACCTCCCTTGGTGCAGCTTGAGGATGTTTCCTCACCCAGGAGTTTGCCCTGAGCATGGCAATGGGAGTAGACTTGTGCTCATGTACTCAGTTGGAGCTTGAGCTCTTGCTTGGATTGTGGTCAAAATACAACCAGAATTCATTCTGTACCTGTGAAGAAATTGACACAAAATAGTGCCTATTTCTTGTCTCATTTATTGTATTTCTCTTGTAGGCTATTTAGGGCTTGGAAAGAGAGAAAATTCTGCCCACACAGAACAGTAGTTGGGGATTTTGGGGTGAATTTGCCCCAAGTTACTGCAGGATTTCCTTGCTGTTGCTAAATGTGTTTCTCTCAAAAGAGGAACAAAACCTAATTGATGAGACCTCTGTGTCCTAGGGGATATGTCATGGCTAGATAAAAGGTATTCTTCACAGCCATTACCTTCTCATAGCTCTTTCATGCCAGCCCCTCAAGGATACACTGTCAGTGCCCGGATACAACAGATTATATAAGATCATCATTTTCCACTCCATATAAGATGTTACTGTGAAAACTATATTCTGATATTAAATAAAAACACTTTGGACTATATTAAGTCTTTCATTCAAAGACATAAAAGTGTTCTCCAGTGTTATTATTCATCTTCAACAGAAGATTACCATAAGCCACGCAAGGGTGAAGCGATTTGCCCAAGGTTACAGGGACTCAGCAAAGCTTCTCCCAGCTTCAAACCTCCTCCTGAAGTAAAAGCAGAACATCTTGGGAGTTTGGGTGATGCAGTTTAGTGCAGAGGAGGAAAACTCTCTACTCATGTGTAGTGCTGACAGAGCAGGAGGATTCAGAGAGAGCTTTGATGTCCTTAGCTCAGATCTGACTACGAGATTGGGTTTTAATAAGCAACTGTGATGTAAAACCAGTAGCCAAGTTCAAACCTTCTTGTTGGACACAAAGATAGCTAGGATTTACAGGATACAAGGTAGTAAATACAGGATACAAGGTAGTAAAAGATGTAGAGCCAGGCAAAATATTTTCAGTAGGTCATTTGCCAAAACTTGCTGAGTGGAACTCTTTGCTAATCCAGGCTTGTGCCATTCATTCACAGTAAATGCTTTTATTTGAAGCAGTGCTGTCCTCCTCTCAAATACTCATCTGAGCTTTATACTGAGTTTTCTGTATTCTCTCAATCTTTTAGATCAAACCAAAAAGAGACTGATTATTCTTTGTATAACAGCTAAAGAAAAAAGACAATACAAATTCGACTTAGAAGTGACAAACCCAAATCAGTATATTTATTTGTCAGATAACTATAAACATGGACTGTATGTGATGCAAATGTTTATAATACTTAGAGGTACTCTTTGAGCCCTCATCTCTGCAGTATTACTAACATGGTGCAATAATATCTGTGTAAGCAAAGATAAAGAATTCTCATGGGCACTGGATAGCAATTTGGATGACTAGAACTGCTGAGAGCTTCCCACACTTTATTCTGAGTGTGTCTTCCCTTCCCTTTTGCACTTATTGCACAAAACTGAGAACCCAGAACTCCTTCCCCGCTCTTCTTTTGCTGGCCAGGAGCTTTGTTTAGCCCAGGAAATTGCCACAGCCCTGACTAGCAATGCTAAGTTGGCAGAGCCAGTGTGATCCTGCACTGTCATCCTTCCCCTAGGTTTTGGGAAACAAGGCTAGTAGGGAGATCTGCTCAGTTTGGTAAGGTCATGCTCCTGTCCCCTTCTCCCCAGCCTGGCATCCTCCTCTTCCCACCTCTAGTTGTGTCCATCTGCATTAGCTTATTTACCTGCATAGCTGCCTTGATAATTTACAGCTACTTTCTGTGGCTGAGAAATGGATGCCACACAGCATGCTGAGTATGAATGGCAGGGACAAATTAGGGTTTCAATCTCACTCTACCATCTGGAAAAAAGACCTTTTGTGTACCTTAGGTGAATTCCTCTACATCAAGCCTTTCAGAGAAGCTCCTTGTACAAGGCTTTCATAATTCTGATTGATTTTATTTTTTTTTTTGTTAGGGCTGTGGAAGTCTACTCAAGGCCTCTGCAAAGCTTTTTCTCCATCTACTACAAATGTCCTAAATTCCAGGCTAATCCATAAATCTCAGGAGCAGAATAGCTACAAGACACCTCGAGCTACATCTGCAGAAGTAAATGAGCAAACAAAACATCAGCTTAATGTTAGAGGGAGGATCCTGGCATCCCCACAAGTATTTTCTACAACATAGTATCTTTACTCAGAGCAAATACCAAGGCTAGATCAACAGACTTGAATGTTTGTTATTGCTTTAGAAACTTTAATTGCAGCTTTTAGACACTTGTGAGATCAGTTAAACTTGCTGAGCTACTGCTTTCCTTGCATCAGGTAACTGCATTCTTGCCATTGAGTCTAACTCTTCTCCTCCCTAAGATGTTAGCTGTGATTTGTCTGACCTTTTGGAGGGTTGTCTGTGCTCCCATCTGCAACTTTTGCTTTTCACTGTGCTAAAGAGGTGTTTAAAAAGTAATTTCTTTACTGAAGATTGTGACTAGTATGGAAATAAACCTCTGCGGCATGTTTGCAGAATAGTTATACCTAGCACACAGAGATAGCTCTTTAAAATTACATGAGACTGCTTAGTAGTAACTGGCTTAAGTTCCTTTTTAATACTCTCACTATCATTTTATTCTTCATCAGTCCATATAAAAAGGAATCACAAATCCTGACAAAAGCACAATTGCTTGAGCTTACCAAAACATATACCTGCTATTATCTTGGTTGTTTCATTCCTGTTATTAACCCTGATGCTGATGTGCTCATTGCAGACTTTATGGACTTGAGAAATCCTAGGATTTTTGCACCTCTTCTCTTAACATTTTCCATTTATGGCTTTGTTTTTTCAGACCATGAACTGTTCAGGTCAAGAATTACCATGTAGGGTGTGTAGATGGTTGCCCAGGTACTGGAAAGCCAGCTATGACTTTATTAGGGTATCATAGTGATATGCTAATGCAATTAGAGTATATAAACTCTGCTCAGGTTCAGAGCATTAGCTTTAGTTTGGGATCTGTGTGGTGCTGTGTCTTCTTTCCCTTTCCATTGTTTAACTGCATCACTTTGAGTAGCATGTCTGTCTGATGTGCTGTTGATGCATAGCAAGAAGTTGACCTAGGCAGGTATGATTTGTAGGGGTTTTCTTTTTGTTTTGCAAGGCATGATGGAAGTAAAATTACTTTTTAAATTAAGAGAACTTCAGGCAAAAAAATAATAGCTACATTCTTGTGTGTGTCACTGTACCTATGAGCAAGTCCTTTGGCAAGGAGATTGCCACAGAGAAGCCCACTCCTGAAAACTGTGCTAGGGAAGATACATCATGGTGGTTATACAGATGAAGGCTGTACATAAATAGTGCTGGGACTGATGATAGATCAGATCTCAGGCATTCATTTCTACATTTGCTACCAGTAAGGAGGTGCTCTGATTCATTGCATATTGATGTAACAAGGTTTTGCAAGCTGGTACCTACTACTACACACTGCAGTGCATCAGCAGCAGTACACAGGGATGAGCTAGAGGACATTTGTCAGGTGGAATACTCCTTGCATTACAGCTCAGAAGGCCTTTAACATTGCTCTGTTAGAAGTTACCTAAGTATACTCCAAAAAAAAAAACCTCATTCCTGAAGGTGAGGTGAAGAGAGCTTTCTGTTAGATGTCACTCAGGCAGAGCTGCAGAATGCAAGGTGACAGCATGGTGGGAGCCACTCACCCCAACTGTCAGCTTACATTTCCAGGAGGAAAAAGATTTAAACATTCAGTTTATATATACAATTGTTTCCGTATCTTTAGGTTTTTTCTTTTCTCTCTTGACCCTTCTGGATTACATCATCTTCACTCTTTTCTTTGGGGCAAAACCTTATTACCCTGTAGGTTGTCTGTCAGAGACTCTGACCTAGCTGAGTGGACTGTGGAATGTGAAACAAGATAGAAGCCTGAATCCTCCCTAAATAACAGCTGTTCTCTACAATGCCAGGGACTGAAACAGAATTACTTGCAGGTCTCTACTGAAATTTTGTGCTGGGAAGAGAATTGAGCTGAAAAATGACCTGTGCCAGCTTCCTTATTAGAATAAAACAAATGATATGCAATCTGCTGGTGTGTGACTTGCCCCCTGCTCCTCTCTCTAGCCTGTGAAGAGGACTGCAATTCAGATTGCAGACACAATGCCAGCTCACAATCTGTTGGAATATGGCTTTGTTTCTTCCCACAAAGCACATCCACTCTTTGGGCCTTTACCAGTTCATTGTTTGGAGCAACATCAAATACTTTTTGAGAGCTTGAGCAACCCTTAGCCCTTTCTAACCCATGCCCACCCCCTCCATTATGTGCAGCTCACCACATCTGTTTTATTAGTGAAGTAGTCATTGTACACCAAGGTTAAATACCTCAGACACTGTGTATACCCTCTGTGGTAGCATTAAATGGTGATGTATATGGTGATAGAGGTGCTGTGAGCCCCTCTGCACCATAGAGATGTACTGAGCATGCATGATGTGACATGGGGCTGATTTAGTGGGCTTTTAGCAAGAATGCTTAAAAAATGTCTTTTAGCAGCCACTTCTCAAGTTCTGCACAATTAAAAAGAAATAGAAATAGACTTGCCAGCAACCTGTATTGAAAAAGAAAAAAAATGATTATAGTATTCAATCTGTGTAATAGCTTGTAAAGTGAAAGCTGTAGATTACATGGTAGTCACTGGGGGTTTCTAAATTAACTCCTTTGACCAAACTAAGAAATTTGAGTTAAGTCTGAAAATCTATTCTAAGAGTCAGATTTTTATCCCTGATCATTTACAGGGAGCACAACTGCAAAGGAAGATTCATCTGCACAGCCTTTCAGTTTAATCTTGAAGCTTTCCTTTGTGTGTGAAGAGGTGTGACTGGCATGTTAGGGTCCTTGATGAGCCAGGGGACAATTAGGTATTAGTCCTGTGAGGTAGGTTCCCATCTGTCCTGGTTTGACCAGAAACTAACGTCAAAAGAACAATCTTTTGAGAGGATTTTGCTACAATACCCCCTCTTCCCAAAATGGGAACAGCAATAAACAAAAATAAGAAACACTAGGCACGCAGACAGTGAATTTCTAAGAATAGCTTTATCTAAATTTAAATGGTACAACAATATGAAAGAGACAAGCAATAAAGAAAGATAAGGTGGTTAGTTCAAAGATGGCTTTCGGCCCCTTCTCCCTTCTAATCACTTAATGTCTGTCCTGCCGGCACAATGTCGGCAGGTTTCAAATCAAAACACCTCCTCCCTTCTTCCAATCAATCACCTCCCCCCCCTTACTTTCACACCGGGAAGGAAGTTGCACAGATATCAGAGGAATTTTAAGAATGCCAGAGGGAAAAAGGCCGACTTCCGAACTCACAGCCGATATGAGAGCAAGCAAAAAGCAGCCAGCAACAAGAAGGAACAGGAAACAGGAAACAGGAAGAGGAAATCTCAATTCTCTCTTAAATACACAAAAATTACATCATCCCTCTGCGCAGTCCGTGATTTGCTGCTTTTCTGTCTCTCTTGAATGATGTCTCAGGGTTACAGTTCTTGACCCCCCTGTCCAGAGACGCTGCGATGATGATTTACAGCTGCACATGCGCGGGGTTTCGATTCCCTCTCTCTTCCTTATCAGTTCTTCGGCTCCTCCCGGCAAATTCTTTCGGGGGGGAAAGAGTTCAGCTACTGAGTTCTTTCTTTTAAAGAAACAGTGTCCATATTTCAAAAGTTCAAAAAGGGAACATGACGTACACTCTTTTCTTGAATTTTAATCACTCCAGGACACCATCAAGGAGTTCCTACTAAGCCTGTCAGTGAGGCAGACACTGCCCTCGTGGCTGGCACCACTGTGGGAAACAGGAGGCTGAAGAAGTGCAAGTGAGTCTCATGTTGAATCCAGAGCAGGTTTGCTCTGGCTGGGTTGTATGTGGAAATACTTTACTCTTAGCTGATCCTAAAGATTTAGTTCAGTGACTGAGTTGACCCTGGAGCAGCTCCAGAGTCTCTTTCAATGCAGAGTGACATGTTGCAGAGGAAGTGCTCACCTTCAGTTAGCCTGCTTCAGACATTTAGAAGAACACTGCAGGCAGGGAAGAGGCAAAGTTTGGAGACAAATTCAGCTTCCATCAGGCTCAGGAGAAACAACCATTGTTTTACAGAAGCATTTATACTGATATTTGGTGTCTGTCATAGATTTCTTCTCTGCTGAAGTCTCCTCTCACCATAGCTTCACCTAATCCTCACTGAGAAGTTATCTCCAAATGTTCTGACATTTCATGAGCAATT
Source organism: Bucco capensis (assembly GCA_013396975.1). Lineage (NCBI taxonomy): Eukaryota > Metazoa > Chordata > Aves > Piciformes > Bucconidae > Bucco > Bucco capensis. Next base: position 229,510 of record VWZO01020564.1, on the reverse strand, counting down.
TGGGAGGTGGAGAGGTTCCATATAGGTATAATTTCTTTTTTTAGTCAAGTAGCTCCCACTAATTCATTTTTAGGAGCTCATTGGGAGTAGCAATTGCACATCCAAGAACAGTGTCCCCTTGCTTTGTTGAGGTTGAGAAGAGTGACAGTCTAATCTCAGAAGGTATTGGCACTAAACTCAGATAGTAGCCATGTCACTGCATTGTATTTGGAAATCATTTCAATGATCCAACATGATCTCTGAACCTGAATAAAAAAAATAGAATAGCTTTCAGATTAGATAAGTACTTTCAAGAAGGGTTTAACATCTCTTTGACAGAGAGAATGCTATAGCTTTACAAATCCATGTGCACTTTGCTTTTGTGAAGTGTTACCAGCCTTTTAAAAACTGTATGTTTTTTCATCATTATCCTGCTGGTCTATTTTTAGCAGCCTCCTGTATGTCTGAGTATAGATAACCTGAAGATATGCACACATTTTTTATAGTTCCTTGCCTATAGATTGGATGCTTCTTTGGGTTTTTGGTCACTTGTTCTGATGACAACCCTGCAGTATCAAAGAGAACAAATAGAGATGTTTTGCTATAGATCACTCTAGTTCCCTTGAGCTATAAAGAAAAATCTTTCCATCCTCATATCAAAAAGTTTTTCCCCATCCTCAAATATTCTGAAGAAAATCTTGGTTTAATTTGGCTGTCAGACTTATTTTATTAGGCATGAGAAACATATTTGCCAATAACTTTTTTCATGGGATCCTTTGCTCTACATCAGATTATGAATTCCTTAGGGTGGGAAATGTCTTTAATGATATCACAGAAAAAAAAAGCTCTGATGGGAGTTTGGAGCTACTATTTCCAACAGGAACAAGAATAAATAATACCTGTGTTGTTTAACTGGGGCTCAGCCTGGTGGTAGTGGGGTTTTTATTGTGCTCTTTTAAATGATCTTTTCTTCATCACTCTGCTCCATGTGTGTATTCAGAATTAAGTTGCAGATTCTTCCTGTTAATAAGAAAAGTCATTCTTGTGGAAATCTTTGCTGCTGTCAGGGATGCTGATAGTGATGTTGCCTTGCAGGATAACAAGAACATTGGTCTGCCTTCTGTCACCAGCCAAGTTATTTAATGAAGTTGTGAATGTCAAAATCTTGCTGATAAATGGTCAGAAGGAATACAACTTGCTTTGCAAACTCCAGGCTTTAGTTACAAGGCTAACAATAAAAGCTGTCTCTCTGGCTATGATATTTCTTCATCTGTGATCACTGAGAAGCAATAAACATAGGCAAGAGGCATCATTTGAAATATTACAGGATTCTGAGTATGAGACACATGCTTTAGTTCATTCTGGAATGATGAAATTCTGTAGACCAGAAAGATTGAAATTCTTTCCAATACAGTTCTGCAGGTCTTGCTAAAAAAAAAAAAAACAACAACCAACAAACCAACATGGCAACAAAATCTTCTTAGATTATTATAGTTTAATTGTAAACCTAATGTGTTTACTGCTAAAAGATTAGATATTGTCATTCCCACTATTGTCCAAGGAAAGCAGGGATGTTCTAAAAGAAGCAAAAATTTGACAGGCCATTCACTCCTCCTTCAGGAGGAGTATGACCTGGATATTGAATTTAAAGATCTGGGATAGAACCTTGAATGCTGCACTCCCTTACTCCTCTGGCTTACTTTCTCCTTTGTGTATCTTGCCAGAGAAACCAAAGCAATCACTTTCTCAGTGCTTCACTGTCTGTAAGTTAACTAAATACCAATACTGAAATGTGCTGTGAGATTTACCCATGGAAAACTCCAGAGCAAGCTTGTGTTTATTAATCAATAAGAGCAGTCAAGAGTGGGGATGTTGGTGCAGTCAGTGAGGAGGCAAAATGAGCTGTAATTTTACATGTAATTGGCCTAGCAATTCCTGAAGGCAACCTGGGCTAAGAAATTTGTGCTAGGCTTACTGCTTGGATGTTTAATCTTAGAGCATCTTGAGCTGTTCAGTCTCACACCTGGTCTAGGTGATCCTGCTCTGGCAGGGGGGTTGGACTAGATGATCTTTCTAGGGCTCTTCCAACCCCTGACATACTGGGATACTGTGAAAATCCTTGCACTGGTGGGAAACTGAGTATTCTGTTTCTGTAACAGACACTATTCCCTTTCACTTCTCTATCTGATGTGATCTGTATTTCTCTTTTTTTGTTTTTTGTTTTTTTTTTTCCGTGAAGGTTAACACAGCCACTGGCTTAAAAAGAGTTATTTTTGCTCCCTTTATTTACAGCCACATTGGAGGAGTGGCTGACACACTAGGAGCTGTGCTGCCATCCAGAGTGACCTGGACANGAGGAGGAACTTGTTTGCAGTTCAGGTGCCAGAGCACTGGCCCAGGCTGCCCAGGAGCCTGTGGAGTCTCCTTGTCTGGAGCCATTGCAGAGCTGCCTGGACACATTGCTGTGTGAGCTGGTCTAGGTGATCCTGCTCTGGCAGGGGGGTTGCACTAGATGATCTTTCTAGGTCCCTTCCAACCCCTAACAGTCTGTGATTCTGTGATAAAAATCTTAAAATATATATATTGCCTCCATAACAACTGCTCCTGCTTAAGAAGTAGGATTCATCTGTTTATAAAGAATGAAATATGGTCTATAAAATGAAGCAAAGACAGTCTGGCTCTTGAGGTAGTTGTGTCTACAGTAACCCTTTAGAACAGAGTCTAGCCAACTAAACAAGTGTCTATGGACTGTTCCAAATAGGCTGTTGTTTAAAAGAAAACCCCAAGCACTAGTTAATTAAGCTTCCCAGGATGATGTGTGTTCATCTGAGCATTTATTTTGGGAGCTGTCGAATGTATTTCCATATTGAAAGAGAGCATTTATCTGTGATGTTACTAAGCTTGCTCATTTACCCTTGCCATCTTGGGTAGCACCCAAGAGAACAAAAGAAAAGGAATATGATTTGGCAGAGCAAGACCAGGAGAATTTTCTGGCATTCAGTGTTGTCTGGCACTGTAAACCTCTTTTTTTTTTGTCTCAGTTCAAAGAAGGGTGATAACAGAAGTTTGGAACCCCCTTCTCAGCATGGGTACAGAAGAGAGATAAGCTTCTAGACAGACTTCTCTTAGCTCATTGGAATATTAATTTGACTTTTTCTGCTTCATCTCTGGACTGTGAATGTGTGAACTGAAGTTGAGCAGCTTTGGGTAGGGAACTGCCCAACTTTTGAGTGCTGTTCAGATATTCCTCATCTCTCCTGGGCTCCTGTGAGACATTTGGCTCAAATCCCATGGTTTTTGCCTTCAGTTTGATGCATATTTCTTTTGCATCACTCTTGAGCTATGAGTATTCTATTTCATCTGCTCCTCCACAAGAGATCAGGAACTCTTTTTAGCTCTTCCTCTCTAAAATTCAGGGAATTTGACCTAAATAATCCAGGTATCTAAAGGTCTTCCACTGAGGACTAAATCATGATTGATTTAAAGCAGATATCTATCCAATACTCTCTATTTGAAAAGCTATCACTTAAGAACAGTGCTGGAGGTAAATACTTCTAACATCTGTAATACTTCAGTGTGCAGAGAGAAAGGAGAAACTGAAATTTCAGGAAACCAAAATTCTTTCCTCGTTGCTAATAGGAGGATGCCACTTTGCATGAGCCTTGCTACTTCCTTTGCTTTTTGATGGTGTCAGAAAGCATTAGATGATTTTAGAAGAACAGTCAGTTTGGGTAGGAAAACATCCTAAAATCATAGCCTGGGACATCTCTTGGCTCTTCTCACATTCATCTCAGAGAGAAACAGCTTCCTGTGAAACATTCTTGTGTATGCTTTAGCTAATCTGGTATTAAACCAAATGGGAAGTGTCTGGAGATATCTTTAGATGTTGAATTCAAGTCCTAGCAGGGTTTGTTATGACAAAGAAAACTTGTGATTCTGAAGAAAAAAATCAGCTTTTGCCATTCACATTGAGAGCTTGTGATGACTCCAAGAGCCCACCCTGCCTTCCTCTCCTTTCTGACAGCACTGTTGGATTTGGTGATGGTTATTTCCCAGGCTACATATAACCAATACTGAGGCTCAAGAGCAGGATGTGCAGTGAAACTTCCCTAAAATCATTGTCTTGCAGGTGAGCTGACAAGAGCATTGACTTTTCAGTTGGAAAAATCCCTGCTACACCTATCACATTGAATAAATCACACAGAATCATTAAAGTTGGAAGAGATCTCTAAGATCCTCAAGTCTAACCATTTACCTATGCCACTAAACCATGTCCCTAAATACTTGGTACAGGTACTTGGGCAGCCTGTGCCAATGCCTAACAGCTCTTTCAGTGAAGGAATTTTTCCTGACATCCAATCTAAACCTCCCTGGTGTAAATGTGGGATCTATTGTTGTTCAGCCTCTTTTGGTTATTCTTTGCTTACCTAACATTTTCTTTAGGAGTATTAGTAGGGGAAAGTATTCCTTCCTAAGTAGTTAATGGGAGCTGGTGAATCATCTCATTACACTGAATGATCTGTTTGTGTATCAGCTGGCAAAATACACTGGGCGAGAAGCATCATCTACCTAACTCCTGTGATCCAAGTGATTATTTCATGAACAGTACTCTACCAGGCAGTGTTTTGCTTATAAAGCATGTGTTTTCTTGGTTCAAGAAAGATTCTCCTGGGATTTCAGAGGAGAAAAGTACTTAGGGAGGGGCTGAATTTGGCAGCTGTATTCCACTGTGTGTCCTTTTACTGCAGGTATTTTAATAGGTAGCTTATGAATGGATCATGCTTTTAGAAGCAAGACATGTCAGATTCTCTGTATTGTACAGAGGGACAGGGAGGATTAGTTTTAGCCTGGTGTGGATGGGTGATGCTGGGCTAGTGTTTGCCTGGTGTGGATGGGTGATGCTGGGCTAGTGTTTGCCTGGTGTGGATGGGTGATGCTGGGCTAGTGTTTGCCTGGTGTGGATGGGTGATGCTGGACTAGTGTTTGCCTGGTGTGGATGGGTGATGCTGGGCTAGTGTTTGCCTGGTGTGCATGGATGATGCTGGACTAGTGTTTGCCTGGTGTGCATGGGTGATGCTGGGCTAGTGTTTGCCTGGTGTGGATGGATGATGCCGGACTAGTGTTTGCCTGGTGTGGATGGATGATGCTGGACTAGTGTTTGCCTGGTGTGCATGGGTGATGCTGGGCTAGTGTTTGCCTGGTGTGGATGGATGATGCCGGGCTAGTGTTTGCCTGGTGTGGATGGGTGATGCTGGAGTTCAAACAAAGCTGACCCACCTCTAATTGCACTGGTAAGTGAAAGTATGAGAAAGAGCAGCCAGCAGATGTCAGTAAACCCAAATCTGAATGAGAGAGGGCTGGAAATATTCTGCCTTTTGGGGAGTTGGGCTGTTTAGTGTTGAAGTGGGATTTAGATGGGTGGCAAAAGATGATCAAGTGTCTGCTAAAGGACTTGATTATTGCATTTATTGTGTGTGATGGAAGTATCTGTGACACAGACTCAAAGAATGGTTTAGGTTGGAAGAGACCTTTCAAGGTTACCCAGTCCAACCTTGCTGTAGTCAGCAAGGACATCTTCAACTTGCTTAGAGTCATGTCCAACTTGACCTTCAGTGTTTCCAGGGATGGGGCATCTCCCACCTCTCTGGGCAACCTGAGCCAGTGTTTCACCACCCTCAGTGTAAAATATTCCTTCCTTCTATCCAGTGCTAGGAGTTAGAGGAAGATTTGCCTCTCTGACTGTTTCTTTTCCCACTGAGCACTGACAGAGAGTCCAGCCTCTAATGCTTCTCCAGTTGCAGAGAGGAACAACATCAGCAGCAGGCCTTCTGCTAAGAAGAGCATTTTAATGACTCTGATTATGGCAAAAGTACTTCTCAAAAGGTTTTCAAGACCCAGCTGAAGGGAGGCTGCAGAATGGTAATGCATCTGTGGTACTTGTACCACACACTATTAATACACTAGCAAAACTATTGGCTTAATTAACCATGGATTCAGGCTCTTCACATGAGAAAGGACAAGGGGCAATGGTTTTAAATTGGAGAAGAGTAGATTTAGACTGGACATTAGAAAGAAGTTGCTCCCCACAAGGGTGGTGGAACACTGGCCCAGGTTGCCCAGGGAGGTGGTTGAGTTCCCATCCCTGGAGGCATTGCAGGTGAGGCTTGCCAGGGCTCTGGGCAAGCTGCTCTAGTTGGGGATGTCCCTGGCCACTGCAGGGGGGTTGGACTAGATGAGCTCCAGAGCTCCCTTCCAACCCAAACCAGCCTAGGATTCTAAATGCCAGTGGGAAATGCAAGGAGAACACTTTCTTGCTATTCCTGTTACTGCTTCCTGCCTATTTTAACTGTACTTCAGAAGCACTTCAGCCTCTTAGGGTAAAAGGAGGAGGAAATCATTTGTGTGTGTGTGACTTTTGAAGGACTTCCCTTCTGCTGTATGCCTCTTTCACCTCAGTGCTCCACCTCAAGCTATCTTGGGCCTGTTTTCCATACCTGCTAGTCAATTAAAGCAGATTGGAAGTAATTTATTCTAAACAGAACATTATTTAGCTGCTTGCTCTAGGGTCAGCAAAGTCAATGGTAAAAGGCAAGAAAGCTTCCAAGCACATCTTTGCTCTTACATAAATCTTAGTCTTTCTTCCCAAGCTTTGGGAAATGCTGTTCAGTTCAGCTACCTTCACAAACAAGGCACTAATGGTGGGGGTTGTGATTTGTCCTTTTCAGAACTCTCTCAGGCTTCTGGTGATAGCCTCATTCATCTTCATCCTGAACATTTCTTTTTTCTCTGCCTGTTTCCAAAAGGGTGGAATGGGGAGAAAAAAAAACCCACAAGGATTTGCTTGGGTAGCTGTAGTCATGTAGCAATATTCTCCAGTTAACATCTCCAGCACTGTTCAATGAAAAGACTTCATCTCTGCCTTTGTGCAGTTTCCTGATGCCTTGATCCATGCCAGCCTGCAGAGCTTTAAAACTCTCAGACTGCATAAACCAAGGGACATGGGATCCTTTTGTTCATGGATGATGTAAATATTGGAAGTGGTGCGAGTATTGCTTTCCTTTCTCCATGCTGCAGCTTTGTCTCCTTGTATCTCTCCTTCCTTCTTTCTCTCTTCTACTTCTTCTCCTCCTTGCATCTCTCCTTCTGCTGCTTCTCCTCCTTGCATCTCTCCTTCCTTCTTCTCCTTGCATCTCTCCTTCTTCTCCTTCTCCTTGCATCTCTCTTTCTTCTCCTTCTTGCATCTCTCCTTCCTTCCTTCTCCTTGCATCTCTCCTTCTCCTTCTCCTTGCATCTCTCCTTCTCCTTCTC
>VWZO01020564.1:175818-202854 GCA_013396975.1 Bucco capensis | reverse complement strand
AGGGGCTACAAGAAGGTCTCCTGGGAGCCTTCTCTTCTCCAGACTGAACAATCCCAACTCTCTCAGCCTGTCCTCATAGCAGAGGTGCTCCAGCCTCTGCTCATCCTCATAGCCCTGCTCTGGACACCTTCCAGCACCTCCAGATCTTTCTAGTCCTGGCAATTAGGCAGGATTCCCTGCTAACATATCCGTGTCAATTTTCCAAAGTTCTGCTTCTTGTTCAAAGGAGCTAAATGTATTAAATGGGATGGGATATAGTGTTACTTTGCTCAGAAATTTGGAATAAGACCTCAAAATGCTACCATGCCTTTCCTCTCCTATCTTGTCTCTCGATGCATTCTTGCACTTACCCTGTAGTTGTGCTTTGGTTTTCTTAAGGCAAAAAGGAAAGTGGTGTGGTCTGTGGCCAATATATTTGACCTTGTTAATTCTGCAGTACTTAAACCTCCTCCTACCCAGGGAGATTGTCAAATTCCCCTTCTGCTCACTGCCCTTCTGCAAGGGTTCAAATTCAAGGTGTCCATTTTAGCACATTTTAAGCAGCAGTTTTAGTTCCCAAATGTTTGGTTTTTTCCCTAGTGGGGGCTTGTCCTTTCACACTCTGATGTTTCACCTTCTGCTATTAGAGGTGTAAACTATATATGGCTTGAATGTTTTGACTCTCCTTCTATAGGCCAAAGTGTGATTGGAATGTATTTAAATGCTTTATTTTGTTTTTTCCTGGGGGCCTTTGGAAAACCTGGCTGGGAGTTTGGAAAAAGGGATTTTGATCCAAAAGGCAGAATGTAAAGCAAGCACAGAAGTCTCTGTATGGAAACACACTAGTTATCTTTATCCCTCTGTTTATTCAGCAAAAGAACTGCATGATGTGTGATAGGATTGGCAATGCATTCATTGCCTTTATGGAGTCCACAGACTCCTCTCTCCCTGACCTGTAAGGAGAAGGTGATGGGTACAACTAGAGGAAAAGTGTAGAAAGCCAGTGCATTTCCTTGGCTGGCATTCTAGCTAATGAATGACTTAAATTTGTTAGGAGCTGTAGCAAAGCTTATTTACAGCTCAATTGATTTTTGCTATCATGAGTGCCATTATTGCCTTCTCTAGCCTTAGATGAATGATCAGTAACTTGGGAGATGAAAGCAGTGTACATTCATGTTCAGAAGAGGAAAAAAGCCAGAGCAAGATGTATGGCTACTGACAATTAAAATAAGGATCTTAAACATCTGCTATTAAAGAGATGTGCCCAGTTGGTGAGTCCCAGCTGTTGATGTGGAGTCTGTGATTCAGTTAAGCAGCAGATGAGAAAATGTAGTGTAAATAAATGAGGCAGAGAGATCAGATGCTACAAGCCTGGACTGGGTGTCAGAGACCTGGGGTCTCTTCCAGACTCTGCTGGCTGTTTGATCTGATGCCAGACTGAAGCTTTTTCTTCCCTTCACTTTTGTTCTGCCATATCCAAGCCTTTTTGGAGCATAGTTTTCTTATTATGCTTTTGACAAAGTGATGAAATCAATCCCAGTTTCTGTCAGCATCAGTGGATGTTCAAACAACACACAACTAAACCCCCACACCTATGACTCAGATTTATCTTAAAACACTAGATCAAGACTGACTACAATTCAAATTCAGATACAACTAATTATTAACTATTACTTAGGGCAACCTCTCTAACTAAAGTGGCACAGTGTTCTTTAAATATTTCCATTGTATCCCTTGTAAAAGGACTTGTCAGGAAACTGATTCTCCCATCTGCAAAATATCTCAGGGCTGAACTAGTTATTTCATTTATGCATCCCCCCATAATGTTATCTGAATTAATGCATCTGCCTTCCATCAGAGATGAGCCAACAGTCCTCTGGTTAGAGACAAGGCTTCTTCTGGACAAGCTGGATGAGATCTTCATCTTCTTTTCTGTTCAAATGAAAAATTTTCTTTGTGAAACACAGACTAAAAAACCAACCCTTTACTTTCTGAGAAGAAGAAGAAGAATGTAGGGAAAGATCAACATTAATCGTTCTTATCCACAGAAAAGAGCGTGATCAGAGAAAAGTCAGCGTAGAGTGGAAATGAGTTGTTTAGTTTTGAGTATTAAATGTATTTATGTGATTGATTGTGTTTGAGTAATTGCTAAGTTTGCAGCTCAAGAAAGTGATATCCCCTAAGATGTAGAGAATGAGGATAATGTGCATTGTGCCAATGTACCTGGAAAATCACAGGCAGTCAACTTAAAGCATTTCTTGTCCTCAATTGGCATGTTTCCTCCCTGAAGTGACAAGCAAATAATAGTCTTTTAGAAGGACACATAAGAAATGCATTTATCTTTCTGTATTTCTCATTCCTGCTGTGGAATACTTTATTTCAGTGACCCTTGCACAGTTTGGGGCTAACTTGGACTGTGGATTGTAGAACCTCTTACACATCTCTGCTCAGTCATTTGAACCTATGGGAAGCACAGTCACAGGTTCTTCTTTGCAGGCAACACAGCATTTTTTATTCCAGGTACCTCTAACTGCTTAGGAAATGTTGAAAAGGAGATGGAGACTTTTAATGCTATGCTTTCAGAATTATGTGTGGGGGAATGGCTATAAACTGAAGGAGGGGAAATTTAGATTGGAGATTATGAGGAAGTTCTTTCCCCAGAGAGTGGTTAGGCACTGGCACAGGTTGCCCAGAGAGCTTGTGGCTGCTCCATCCCTGGCAGTGTTCAAGGCCAGGCTGGATGCAGCCCTGGGTGACCTGGGCTAGTGATTGGCATCCCTGCTCAGTGTGGGGAGCTTGGAACTAGATGATCTTTAGGGTCCCTTCCAACCTGCCCATTCTGTGATTCTATGATTCTATGATTATTTCTTACTTTCTGCATCCCTCTCTGACAAGGACTGCTAAAAGTAAGCACCCACAAACCCCTCCTGTATCTTTCAGAAACACACACAGGATGAATTTCTTGCATTCCCAGTTGGATTTGGCAACCTTTCAGTTATTCATTTCTGTCAGTGAAGCCTTTTTACTCCTCCAGTCCTTATCAAAGTGTCCTATTCATCCTTATATTGTGTTGTGGGAGCAGCCTTGCCCACGATGACACAGCAAATGCAGAGCTGAGACTCAACCCCACGCCTGCCTCTGTTCCAGAGATGGTTGTAGCTATTAAAATATGGTTTAATTAATGTTGCTGAGGCAGCAGTGTTTGCCATGACTAAGTAGCAGAGTAGGAGTGTGGCACATGAAGGTCCAGCCCAACCCTGCAAGGAAAGGCACTAAGTCCCCACGTAGATGAATAATCCTGGCACAGCAACGAGCATCAAGACACAACACAAAACTGGGTCAGCTTAGGGCATGAGTACACAGCATCAAAAATGCCTGCAAAGTAGGTGATACATGATCATGAAATGGTGTCAGCAATTAAGACAGATTTTTGTCCTCTTTTCTCCCTTCTAAGCTCATCGAAAGGGAAAAGATGAAAAACATTTTGAAAGGCATGAGAATCCAACATCCAACTCAGGCTGAGTTCCCACTTTGAGGGCAGCTTTACTCAGGGAAAACTAATGGATATTAAGTTGACAGAATTGCTCTGGGAACAAAAAGAAAAGCAAGCTAAGTCAGGAAAAAGCATGGGAAGATCAATGCTTTAGCTCTCCAACAGGCTTCATTTAGTATTTTGCTGAAGAGGACAAAGCTTTGGGTTGGGCTCTCCTTTGTATGTTTTAATTTGTGTATCACTTGTGAATGTTTTTTGCCACCAATTCAGAGCTCTAGGAAATATGTCCAACACTAGGTTATTGCTGTCTAGGCTATTTTACTTAGAAGATCATGCACAAAAATGTGCACTGAGTGCTAGGATGTGATAAAAGCAATTCCCAGTTATGGATAACAAATAGTAGAGGAGGATGCTTATAGCACCTTTTTTATAGAAACCATTAAATCAGATGTTTGCTCAGTTTCTCATTGGAGGCTAGTCAGAGTTTTACTGACTCACAAATAGATCATGCAAGAAGCTATAGGATAGTATAAAAAAGACAAAAGAGTAGATTGAATTGAGACCAATCTATAGCTCTGTTCTTGTGGGAGCAATAGGGTTTGGAGCTCTTTTGTGTCCATTCCTTCTTGGAATTTCTAAAGATTTATGGTGGGTCTGGGAGAACTGTAAAGTTGATACAGTCAACTTAGCAACAAAAAAAACCAACATCAAACCCCCAGTAACTGGTACATATGTCAATGAATGCCTTCAGTGGTCTCTGTAATTAGCTCTTGCTTGCTGAGGGCAATCTCTCTCCAGTTTATTGATTTCTGAGCTCTCTGGAGAAAAGCTGTGCCCAAAGCACTGTTGCTGCAGTAAGAGACTCTGGGCACTTGTGGACTGACTGCCTGGGAGTCTGCTGCTGAGCATTCATGGTGGAGAGGAGGTGATGTGTGTTCTGGTAGTTTTCAGAATGATTCTGCATTGTTGCTTAGTTCTCTGTTGGATGGAGTTGGCACACTTCACAGAATCCCAGGTGTGGTGAGGGTTGGAAGGGATCTTTGGGGACCATCTAGTCCCATCCCCCTGCTCAAGCAGAGTCACCCAAGGTTGGCCAAGGTCATATCTCCAGAGAAGGAGACTCCACAAGCTCTCTGGCAGCCTGGGCCAGGGCTCTGCACCCTCACAGCAAAGAAGTTTTTCCTTTTGTTTAGGTGGAACTTCCTTTGTTCCTGTTTGTGCCCATTGTCCCTTGGCCTGTCACTGGGTACCACTCACATGAGTGTGGGCCCATCCTTTTGGCCCCAATCTTTAGATATTGATAAGCACTGATAAAATCCCTTCCCAGACTTCTCTTCTCCAGGCTAAGCAGCCCCTGGTCCCTCAGCCTTTCCTCCTCAGAGATTATAGAATCCTAGACTGGTTTGGGTTGGAAGGGAGCTCTGGAGCTCATCTAGTCCAACCCCCCTGCAGTGGCCAGGGACATCCCCAACTAGAGCAGCTTGCCCAGAGCCCTGGCAAGCCTCACCTGCAATGCCTCCAGGGATGGCAACTCAACCACCTCCCTGGGCAACCTGGGCCAGTGTTCCACCACCCTTGTGGGGAGCAACTTCTTTCTAATATCCAGTCTAAATCTACTCTTCTCCAATTTAAAACCATTGCCCCTTGTCCTTTCCCTGCAGGCCTTTGCAAACAGGCCCTCTGCAGCCTGCTTGGAAGTTCCTTTAGGTCCTGGAAGGTCACTAGTAGTTCCCCTGAAGCCTTCTCTTCTCCAGGCTGAACAATCCCAGCTCCCTCAGCCTGTCCTCAGAGCAGAGGTGTTCCAGCCCCTGAGCATTCTCGTGGCCTCCTCTGCACCTGCTCCATCAGCTCCATGGCCTTTGTGTGTTGAGGGCTCCAGAACTGGACCCAGTATTGCAGAGGAGGTGTGAGCAGAGCAGAGTGCAGTGGCACAATCACCTCTCTGGATCTGCTGGACTCCCCTCTTCATGCTCCAAACCAGAGGCAGGCAGAGTCCCAAGGAAATACATACATTTTTCTTCCAGTGAATATGAAACTGCCAAAGATGCTAGGGAAGATCAGCTCTGCTAATACAATGTCAAATTACCTTTTAAAAAGAGTAATAGAAGCAAAACTGGAAATCACAGAAGTGGTGTGAACAAAGCCTTGTGTATTAGAGGGAACCTTCTAGACACTGAGGAGAACCTGCCTAATGATATTTTCTTTTCTCTCTAAGTGAAAGAATGTACACAGTAGTATTTCTAAAAAAAATCAATGTTATTCTAACCTCATTTACCAGCAAGATAGTCTGTTCTGCACTTTGGGCATAGATTTTAGTCCCACTGGGTGTTGTAAAAACATACCTGAGGGAAGTGGCTGGACTTAGCTTGTGGTACACTTTTTTAGAAGCACCAGAAACGTGTTTACTTTGAACAGGTTGATGATGATAAGAGTTAATTGGCTGAACAGTTGTAATGGAAACTTGTCACCAGATGAGCACTTAACAGCCTCACAGTGCCCTGGTGATACACAAACTGGGAAGTGTACTAAAGATGCTGCTCCTGGCCATATTCTCCTCTCCTGGCTCATAATGAAGGGGTAAACCTTTCCCCAGGGGCATCCTTACCTGCCTGCCCCTCCTCCTGCCTCTGCTCCTGTTTCCTGCTAGAGCTTTTAGCTCTGAGGTGACCTGGACCAAGAGCTTCTGCACCCTGATCCCCTTTCCTGGACCATGGCAGTGTGGGGAAGTGAATGGCACATCCCACCCCAAAGAGCTGCTAAAGAGGAAAAGCAGCTTTTAGCAGCCAAACCAAGGCTGCTGCCAAATAGCTGGCTGCAGCTGATGGGTACCAGGGCAGAAAGTCTTGTTCTGTATGAGTAGGTAAGATTAGGCTCTAATTAAATAACCCCAGGGGAATCACTGCAGTAGTCAATGTGCAACACCCATGGGAGGAAAAAATCAAGTTAGGATGGAAAGGTTTTATTGAGGCAAGTGAGAGCATATCTGACATGCTACTTAGGCTGATCCTGCTGTGCAGCAGCTAGGGAAATTAGAATTAACATGGGAAGCATTGTGGGAGAGGGTGCAGCACTGACTCAAATGTGGACCTTCTCTTTTCTGGTAGATTGAAAATGCCATAGTAATTGTAATTAAAACTAAAGGAGTTGTTATGATGGACAAACAATACAGCTTGTGATTCAGTAGATTGTTGGGTTGAGCATTCAGCTGGGAGGTAGACATGTGTGCTTGAAGTTTTGCTCTAGGAAATATCTATACCTTTGGCTTGATCTATAACTGAATCTTTGGCTCTTATATTTTTGCAAGGAAAAAAAAAATCTTTTAAGCTGATTCAAGCAGATGCAAGCTGATAATTTCTGTTTTGTTTCAATGCATAGCATGAAGCACATGAATATGTTCTGCCCTAACTGCTCAGCCTTTGATTTTAGATCACAGCAGAGCTTGTTGATGTTGTCAGTCTGTTTCATGTCCTGAAGCAAGGTTCAGAAAATGACAAGGAAAACCCTAATAAATTTTGAAAAATTTGGAATTGCCAAACAAAACTTGACTTTCTGGTAGCTGTCAGAACTAAAATGCCAGTTTTTTTCCAAGATACAAAGCTGCGTTTTTAACCTCCGAAATTCAGTTTTAAGTGGACAATAGGTTACTGATGTTCTCTTTACTGCTCCAAAAAGGCAAGTAACAAAGCCCAATCAAGAATTTTGTATCTTGGATTAATATTATTGAAAAGAAAAGTCACCTCAATGCCCTTGTTATACTTGTCTCATTGGTCTTGGCTGGATATGTGTGAGCCAAACCCCTGGGAGCAGCCTCAGTGATGCTCAGAGCTCACCCCACAGTGCCCTGGAGCTGGGGGACTGCAGAGGCCAAGGCTCCCACTTTGTGGCTACACATGGTCCATGCCATGCAGCCTAATAGGGGAGCTGCTTGAGTTGCATTGAAGCTCTCTAATAAATCAGTGAAGGAGGAAAATGTGTACACCATTCTCCATTTAACTGGTCTCATTTAGTTTGCTCTTAGCCTTCTAAATGAAATGTTATTAAAATTAATGCAATTAATTTATCTTCCAGCCATTTAAAATTAGCTGCTTACCTAAAGAGTGTAGGAATAGAAGTGCTTTTTAATGAGAGCCTGGCTCATTTGGACTTAAATCACATTAAGAGTGTAATCAGAGCACTGATAACAAAGTGTGTGTTCCTCAGAAACTCAGAGAAGGATTTCCTTGGCCAAATGGTGCTGACCTGGCAGTGCTGGGTTAACAGTTGGATTTGGTGATCTTAAAGGTCTCTTCCAAGCAGAACAATTCTGATTCTTCTCTCAACAACCTGGGCTCTCCAAGCTCCCTGTGTATGCTTTATATCTTCTCAGGTGACACTGTGCAGGTCTGGCTATGTTACCTTTGGGGCTGTGCTAGACTGGCTCTTGAGGCTGTGTAGTTTGAGGATGTATTTCCCTGGATGGTACAGGTTCTTGTGCTCTTTGCACTGCTATCCTGCTGCTTGCCACTGGGTGAGCTCTGTTCCTCTTGTCAATCACACATCAGTGAGGAGGCACAGAGACAGCTGCTGACGGTCCAAATCAGATGAGACCTGAGTTCTGTGTCTGTACCTACAGACTAGGACAAAACAATTGCTGCAGGGGAAAAAATAGACATTTCTCAGCTAATTGCTGGGAGATATTCTTATTAACTTCTGTTATTCAGGAGGACAAATGAGGTGAGGAGAGTGGTGTCTTCAGGTCATAAAATTTCTGTCTGTGGCAAGGCTAATGAGTAATCAGTGGCTTTATGGAACAGTAAATTCCAAGCTGGATTTTGAAATTATATCACTAGGTTTGAAGTGTGATGGAAATAGTCCATTAAATATATGAATTCAGGTGCAAGTAGAAACCACAAGCACAAGGCACATGCCAACAAGGAGAAGTCCTCCTGCCAGGTGCCACCTACATGTAGGTGTATATGAGTGCTAGCCAATCCCATAGGCATCCTGCAGTGTGCCAGGGAAAAGACAGGTTGGTTCTGGTGACCCTCAACAAAGGCAAAGAGGCCCTCACCACAGCTGGAAGCAGAGAAGAGGACAAAGGCACAGTCTGAATGCTCCTGAGGGGGAAAAGTGAAGAGAGACAAGCCAAAGTGGGGGGAATGGTGAGAATGAGTGAGCTTGCTGATGCTCCCCTGTCACTATATCCATCCCTTTGTGCTCAGGATGTTCAGACAGTACATGAAGAGAAGGCTTTGGGAGGACCTACTAGGCACCTTCCAGTACCTAAAGGGAACTTCCAAGCAGGCTGCAGAGGGCCTGTTTGCAAAGGCCTGCAGGGAAAGGACAAGGGGCAATGGTTTGAAATTGGAGAAGAGTAGATTTAGACTGGACGTTAGAAAGAAGTTCCTCCCCATGAGGGTGGTGGAACACTGGCCCAGGTTGCCCAGGGAGGTGGTTGAGTTCCCATCCCTGGAGGCATTGCAGGTGAGGCTTGGCAGGGCTCTGGGCAAGCTGCTCTAGTTGGGGATGTCCCTGGCCACTGCAGGGGGGTTGGACTAGATGAGCTCCAGAGGTCCCTTCTGACCCAAACCAGTCTAGGATTCCATTCTGTGATGATATGTGGAGGGAAGTCATCAGACTGAGATGTGCATGTACCCCAAATCCCATTGCCTTCCTGGCAGCTGTGCAGAAAGGGGAAAAAAAAAAAGGCAGCTTTGGTTGTGATGATTTGTTCTTTGAAGCACATGTAAATTACAAGTGCCTCCAATGATTTGAAAGATGAGCATTACTAGGCATGACTCAGTTTTGCAGTGCTTCAGAGAGGAAGTTTTCCTTTGTCTTCAAGATACTATCAGTGCCTGTTATGTTGCCAGTGAGGTGCTGTAACTTCAGTCAGGAATAGAAGATGATTAAGCCATGGTGAGGCTAGGCAGAGGAGAGAGAAATCAGCCTTCATCTCCAGCAATTCCCCAATTGCCATCAGACTGCTGCTTATGTAAGGCTGGAATTGTCTGAGATTTCAGCTAGAAAGTGCAGCCTAGTCATTAGGTGTTAAGAAATCTCCTGCATCCCCTTTATTTATTCTCTGATATTTATTCTTGAATTGCTGAAACAGTCAGCAGTAGAGAACAGACAAATTAAGGGGAGAATTGCACCACTAAACACTGTGTAGTGATTGCTCATTCCAATAAAAAGACCTTCCCCTCCCCTGTTATATTTATATTAGACAGTACAAATACATTTAACTTTTAGAGAATATCACAGCTGAACAGTACATTTCCAAGATGTTCTGTGAAATTCATCTTTCTCTCAAAACTGTTTGCAGTTTTATAGGTGAACTGTGAACCATCATCTCTGAATCTGTTCATAAACTGCTGGAGGCACTTTACTCCAATACCTCTCAAATGCCTCATATTTTGAGGGTGGTTGCTCAGTTTATCTCTAAAGCTGCCTCAGTTCCACCAAACCTGGTATCCCTCCAGTATCCCAAGTATCTTCTCTGTTATTGTAAGCTTTGCACCATAATTAGAAGATGTCAAAGTTCATGCAGAGCAAGCTGATTATAGAGATGTGAGTTCTCCATGCAGAGCAAGCTGATTATAGAGGAGATGTGAGTTCTTCAGCTTTCCTTGGTTGCTCCTGGTTTGGTTTATGTCACACAGTGCCCAAACTTCAGGAGGAATGCCTCCAGTGCTGTGTCCCACGGACCTGCTGGGGCACAGGGTGACTGTCCCCATGTCCTCAGCCATGGGACATGCAGCCAAGGTGCATAGACAGAGTCAGGAAGAGTTCAGCTGGACCTATGATGTCCTACAGTAATTTTTTTTAATGTGAGATTTTAATCCTTGTCACCACAGATTTCTGTCTGAAATGAAATGCTTTTCCCAGTTGTCTAGTGCTGTCATTTTATTTTTAGCATCTGCACAACTGGCCAAACCAAATCATGACAATCTTGGCAATGTTCAGTGTGTTTAGAGTCTCTCTGGACAACAGATCATTTCCTGTGCAGTTAATCACAGCATCTACCTGGCCACAGAGCTGACAGATTGTCCTGGAAGCCCAGCTGTGGGTGCTAGCTACACATTGGCCATGGCCAACAACAATTTAGGAGGGAGCAGAGGTAATAGAGTCTATCAAAATCTGTTATCTGAATCACAGCATCACATGATAAGCTTTCAACAGGGAAGCAGACCGTGACCCATTGTGTCTGCTGGCAAGATGCTACTGTGCCACTGAGAAGATATGGCATAGCTAAACTGCCCATCAAGGATTTGAGATGGAGTGGAAGGAGAGAGAAAGGGAAGAAAGCTACAGTAGGGAAGTTTTGGGCTTGCTGGTTCTCAAGCTGAATGCTTTTCTGGTGGATGTGTCTCAGAGTGCTGTTGCTCAGTGGTGAAAGCATGGGGTTAGGGTTTGGGTCACACAGTCTAGGAGCAACGTGGCTGCAGACAATTGCACCTTGAGCATAAGATGAATGGACCTGGGGTGGTGGGGTGGTGACAAATAGCAGATGGGGCAAATACCAGAAGGGTGTGAGTGTTAGATCCCTCAGCAGATGAGTAAATTTGGCATTGGAAGTATTTCTTGTCTTGTTTTTGGCAGCCAGTTAGATCAGGTGGTTCCAGAAAGCCTTATCGAGGGGAATGTTGAGATGCACAGTCTGTGGATTGTGAACCAGCTGTTGGCCTGCCAGGGAAGCAGTAATGTACACCAAGTGTGAGTGGGAAGATGATTTGAAAGTGAAAAGCACACACAAGTGATTTAAAAGCATTCAGCAGAGCAAGCACCGTTTATGGTTGTATAGGATA
The DNA here is from genome assembly GCA_013396975.1 of Bucco capensis. NCBI lineage: Eukaryota > Metazoa > Chordata > Aves > Piciformes > Bucconidae > Bucco > Bucco capensis. The sequence goes on along the minus strand of VWZO01020564.1, from coordinate 191,595 downwards.
TTGCTGCTAAGTCAGCATCCAAAAGGCAATAAGTTCTCAAAGACTGAGAACAGGGACATAAAAATGAGTGCCTGAGCAGAGATTGTCAGCTGGAAAAACAAAACCTATAGAGGAGTTTCAGGTGGATCAGGAGGTAAAATTTACCAACAGCAGGTGCTGAAGAAGGTGACTGAGCTGAAATGTCTCAGAGGGAGAGCTTTGTGCACTCATGCACCGGAAAACAGCAGCACGTAAAGCTGCTGACACTGCAGTCAGCAATGTGGGGAACATTCTAGAGTTTCCCAAGCAGCTTGCTGAGCTTCACCAGCTTACTTATGATGGGCTTTTACTATCCAAAGTTATCCTCCTAGCTCAGGTTCCTACCCTCAAGAGGGAAACTGCAGGAATGTAGGTTTGGTGCTTATGCATCCAGCGTTGGCAGTGAAGGTGGAATGGAGAGCAAGCAGCAAACTTGCCACCCAGCCTTTCTTAGCAATCATTAAAGTGTCAATTCTCACTATATATATTTCTTTTTTTTTCCTTGCTGCAGGCACTAACATTACTGCTAATTTTCAGCTCCCTGCTAACACTTAAATTAAGACTCTAGAGAAACTTGCTTGGGATTTTTAGCGCCTGAGTAGTCATTTGACAAGTTGTGAAGTAGCAGATGAATGCTAGTGAGGCTGAGAACTAGGTGTTGTCCAAGGGTAAATACGTGTGGCAGGGAAAATTCACCACAAAAATAGGCTGTACTGACCTGGGAATGAGGATACTTGAAATAGAATTGCTGCTGGCAAGCCTGCTCTCAAGAGTCTAAAGATCAACACAAGCTCCTTTGCCTTGCTGATGTGCTTGGAAGATCTGAACATGAACTTGGAAGAGTTGTACACTTAAAAAAACAAGGGTCAAGAGATAAGGCTCTAGGCTGGGGCCTTAAACAGAAGCCAAAACAGGGTTCAACTCCTGCTTTTAAGCTGGCAGCATGAATGCCAGGATGATATGTCAGAGTCAGAGGGAGGCAAGCATGTCTTTAGCTGTTCCAAGTAGCTATTTCAGCATGAATTGTCAGATGACACCTGTTTGTGCCCATGCTGAAAGCTCTTCTCATGCACTGTGAAGATGTTCAGCATGAAATATTTGCTGAACTTGATGCTCCAGAAGCTGTGGTAATTAACAAGCAGGAACAGAGGCTGATGGTACCAGGGAACAAGCTAATTTCTGCGTGGTTTCCATATGAAAATCTTCCCCTGATATCACAGCTTTGCACACACAGATTTCAGTGAACTTGGGATAAATTCATAAATGAGATGAAGGGTGAGCAGAACTTTGCAATGTGATAAAGTTGCATATATCTGATAAATTTGCATGTGTTTCTTCACTGTTATATGGTAGTTTTCTATGATTTTATTTACTCTATCAGGCATATATTTTGATCTTATTGATCAAAATGACAATCTACACTGTCAATTTGGGTGAATGATAAAGGCTGCTCCAAATCAGTGATGCCAACAGTTATATATAACAGTATGACTATCATTAAGAATTCCTAAATCAGAAGCCAAAAATAAATGATCTATGTATAAATCTAGAGATTTCCATTGTTTTTCCAAAAATTAGAGAGTTAAAATATTAAATAACTAAATGAAGGAATCCTCAGAAAAGCAGCACTTGGCTTTGTACAGGTTAGAATTCTGTAATTTCTCTAGTAGCTACCTAGAGAAGTTGAATCAAGTGTTGGGCAGAGAGAAACATCATTTTAATTCTCTCCTGACATTTGCATAATGCAATATGTGCAGCAAGACATGGCTCACTTTATTAAGTGAAGACCTAGCTCAAGTCATCATTACTGCCTGCCAAAATAGTTTATGAATTACTAAGCAGCCTCTGACAGGGAATGATACTTTTATTTATTTTTTTTAAAGAAAGCACTTATATTGAATTATTGTAAGCAATTTCCATTTTATTCCTTCTCTAAATGAAGCTGCACTTACCTACCCCAAAGCTGAACACAAGCTCTGAGCTCAGCTATTTAAGAGCACAAGGGAGGAGCTTAGGGCAATGCTGCATCTTTCAGTGTTTCTTGGCTCATAGAATCCTAGACTGGTTTGGGTTGGAAGGGACCTCTGGAGCTCATCTAGTCCAACCCCCCTGCAGTGGCCAGGGACATCCCCAACTAGAGCAGCTTGCCCAGAGCCCTGGCAAGCCTCACCTGCAATGCCTCCAGGGATGGCAACTCAACCACCTCCCTGGGCAACCTGGGCCAGTGTTCCACCACCCTCATGGGGAGGAACTTCTTTCTAATGTCCAGTTTAAATCTACTCTTCTCCAATTTAAAACCATTGTCTCTTGTCCTTTCCCTGCAGGCCTTTGCAAACAGGCCCTCTGCAGCCTGCTTGGAAGTTCCCTTTAGGTCCTGGAAGGTCACTAGTAGTTCCCCTGAAGCCTTCTCTTCTCCAGGCTGAACAATCCCAGCTCCCTCAGCCTGTCCTCAGAGCAGAGGTGTTCCAGCCCCTGAGCATTCTCGTGGCCTCCTCTGCACCTGCTCCATCAGCTCCATGTCCTTTCTGTGTTGAGGGCTCCAGAACTGGACCCAGTATTGCAGAGGAGGTGTGAGCAGAGCAGAGTGCAGTGGCAGAATCACCTCTCTGGCTCTGCTGGCCACGCTTCTCTTGCTGCAGCCCAGGATGCCATTGTGCTTCTGGGCTGCCAGCGTGCACTGTTTGCTCATGGCCAGCTTCTCAGCCACCAGCACTCCAATGCCTTTTCTGCAGGGCTGCTCTCTATCATCTCATCCCCTAGCCTGGATTGACAGTGGGGATTGTTCTGACCCAGGTGTAGGACCCTGCACTTGCTCTTGTTGAAGCTCATGAGGTTCCCCTGGGCCCTCGTCTCCAGCTTGTCCAGGTCCTTCTGGATGACATCCTGCCCCTCCAACTTATCCCCAGCACCTCATAGCTTGGTGTCACCTGCACACTTGCTGCTGGTGCACTCAGTGCTGCTGTCGATATCATTTATTAAACAGTCCAGGCCCCAGTACAGAGCCCTGAGGAAGTTAATTCATCTGTAGGGGTGATGTGTTGGTGAAGTTCACCTTTTTGCTCTTACAACCTCTAATACTGCAGCAGGTGCTTTCTCTGTCCCAGTAAGCTCCTGTCTCTGCTTCTCATCTGAGTGGATTATAAAACTATCTCCCAGTACTTCACTGGTCCTTAGCTGCTTTATAACTGGCTTATTGTAAGTACAGGTGATATACAGAAGGCATTATTTGTCTTATGGTCTTCAGCTGGCTCTCTGAAGCTCTGTCTGTAAGCAGCATTCCCAGATGTATAGTCACTTCAGAGCTGAAGAGGGGTCAAGTGGGTGTACAAACCATATGAGAATCATTTTTACTCCTTTTGGTTTATACCATAATATAACTCTTTTTTTGTGTGTGCGCTCACTCTGCTCAGTAAAGTCTTTAGGAGATTCCCATTAGCATAAATAGGAGTTACATAGCAGTCTATCACTGTTAAGCTGTACTTACTGAGGCTTTTATAGCTGCAGTACTTAAAGCATCACTGTTTTTATGCTACTTTTTTTCCCCAAGTATAGAAGTGATTATTATTGCTACATATTGTTATTTAAGCCTGGTTTTTTTCCCAAGAAAAGAAGAGTCTTTTCTAGTAACTCACCATTTTCAGCAGCTCTTTGCAGATGAAATATTTCCAGGCTTTTTTTTTTTCCCTCTTAAAACATTAATTGGAACAGTCTCCCTAAGCTTTTCAGCTTGGCAAAGTCTTAATCATTTTTTATTATTTCTTTCCACTTGCCATAAATATAAGAACAAAGAATTCATCCATAATTGCAAGAAGGTTATGTTAGCTTATGCTCATATGTGTCTGGAGAGGTTAACAGATTATTTGACCCAGAATGGCCAGGCTATGTGTGTGTAGCATTGGAAAACAGAATTCTCTCTGCTTTATTATGTGATAAAATTTATAGTCCTTTGTGCCACCCTGATTTCTTTTTTTCTGTCCTTCTGTGTTTGTGACCCTTTGGTTCAGAAGCAGTGCCCTAAATCCTTATGGAAGTATCCTTTGCATCAGATTGTACTGGATTGAGTGCTGAGGAACAGATGACATTAAACACAAAGGAGCTCAAGTGAGGAGCAGTTTGGATTTAGACCTTTTGCAGTGTTTTTGGCAAGATGTCTTACTGAGTAATGCTTTAAAGGCAAAGCTCTGCATGCTTCCAAAATTATATTCACTACCAAATGAGGAGGATGAAACTCTGAAGTCTACTGAGAAGTTGGTGTAGAAAAGAGAGACTGAAGATTTTCTTACTCTTTGTGTTTTAGGACAGATGCCAACAGGGAGAAAATCATCCATCCCCATTGGTCCCTTGCTTTGACCTGTGTGATGAGATTTAAGGAAAGATGAGTTTGTTAGCTTAATTGCAAGGCCAAGGTTATATGGTCATGGCCTCTTCTATCTGCCTTGGGGTACAGGCAAAACAAGCTGATGTCTGTCTGCTTGCAGCATGGGCAGAAACAAGCTTCTATCTGGCCAAGGGCTGAGTGAACTGAACAGGTTCACAAACAGCTACTGACCTTTTGAGGCAGGCTGGGTGAAGCACATCTCCTGGCTTCTGTGTCAGTGCTCAATTCCAGCCTGGAGATTGTCTGGAGCCCTGAGCTGAATCACAGCATCCTTCAGCATAAGCCATGGGGCAAACTCCAACACCCAAAGTCATCTATACACATCTCTAGGTCTAAAGTCAGCAATCTGCTTTGGCTCAGGTTTATAGTGTGGCTGCTCATACATCCTGTGCTTTTTCCCCTGAATACCACAGTTGATTCCAGGGATCTCCACAACAACAGTACAACTGCTAAGACCTTTCCTGAATAACCTAAGTGTAAAAATTCTTGGCATTGCTCACTTAAGTGTTTAACAGTTTTGTGGCTGCTGAATGTACCTTTGCAATCCTCAGCTTCCCCATTTGTAGAACAGTATTAATGATATGGATCCACTTCAGGGGCCAAAGTACAAATTCCTAATGCTACATTTATGCAAAGTACTATTAAGATGGCCATCTGGCAAAGGACAGATTCTGGCTTGCAGCCCTTTGTTCTTTCATCTAGCCATTCTGTTAGTGTATTTTAATATCTGGTGTGTTCCAGCCAGGTCTGCAAGCCCAGCAAACCTTTTAACACCTCTGAAAGCTTGGGATAAGCTAAAGAATTCACAGCAACTCTTGCAGCACACAGGGGAAAGAGGGAACAAGCATCCCAAATTCTCTAAAATAGCAGAGATTTTGTTCCTGCTATCCCTGCTTATTCCCCACAGGAGTTGGATGACAGTTCATGGATCATTGAGCCTGGTTCCTGCAAACACAGCCAACCATGTAATAGATGTAATAGTCCAGAAGAGACCAGAGGAAAAGCCAGCCTGTTTGCTACACCAGCCACCACAAACTGTATTTAAGGCCAATATCTCCCAGATTTAGTGTGTCACAGGAAGAGGATGGAGCAGAGGTGTCCTGCATCCTCACCACACTGTTTTAGGGCTTTGGGAAAGTGGGAAGTAGGCTGTGACCTTGGTTCAGAGCAGGTTCTTCCACCCTTTACTTTACAACCTGACTTTCACTTCTTCCTTCCCTCAAATCTGGTCACAAGTGTTTCACACAGACAAGTCAGAAAGGACAGGAAAGGCAGAATCTTCTCAGCTCTGCCAGGTAACCTGCACTTTCTGCCCCAAACCCCAGCATTTTGCCTCAGCTGTGGCCACATCATCCAAGGCTGAGTGCCTGCATCCAGGCAAGGGAGGGGAGGAGAGGGCAAATCTTCCTCCCTTAGCTCCTGCAGTCAAAGCCCTGAGTCAGAGGAAGGTAGAGCCAAAGTGTAATTTCCAAGCAGCTTGCTTATGACTTTGCATTAGTGCCTGTCACAGAAGATGATGCACATACTCCCACAGGAACACTTGTTCTCCTGCAAGTGAGAACTAGGCATAAATGGGAGATGAGATGTTCAGTAGAATAAGCTGAAATTAGGTAGTGGGCCTAGCTACTGTTCATGCAGGAATTACATTTGGGAAGGAAGTGGATGATAAAGCTGTAGAGTCAATTACTTACCTCCAGCCATGGAGTGTAACAAACTCTGCACTTCTCTCAGAACAAAATATTAGGGGTGAGTTGAGGACCATAAAGGACTGACCTTAAATTAGGATCAGGAACATGAGTTGAAACACAAAGCAAAGCAGAGCCTATAAAATATTAAACTAAGCATGATACAAGAGATGCAAATCAGTCTGGCTTCAGTGAAGAAAGAAATCTAAATCCTACTAATCTCATCAAATTTAAATCTGTCATTAAAAGAGCAGAAAGTGTTTTGTCAGCCAGTTCTTTATCTAGATTTCTGAAAAGCTTTTGTCAAAAGTCTCAAACAGGATGCTATGTCTGGCATTTGTCATGAAGCTGTCTGGCTGTGCTGGGTTTCTTCCCAGGAGCCAGTGTGGTGCTATGGGGTTAGGGGTTTGTGCTGGAAACAGTGGTGATAATTCAGAGTTGTTTTAGGTGCTGCTGAGCAGTGCTTACACAGAGGCAAGGCCTTTTTTGCTCCTCAGCCCACCCCACCAGCAGTAGGCTGGGGATGCTCAAGGACCAGCTGGGCTTGAGGTGGTTGGTTAGAGGGATAAGCACCAAGGAGCACTTGGAGAGGGCATGCTGAGGAGGAGATAGAACAAGCCCTTCACATACCTGTGTGAAACTTCATTCATCTTTTCTTTTATCTGCATGTCCTGTAACCCAAATTAGCCTTTTATTGATTTCTTTTCTCTCCAGAGACCTTCAAAACCCTACTGAATTCTTTCTAGGCTCCTTAGGGAAAAGCTCTGCCTTCCCTGCTCCTGAGGCCAAACTCAGCTCTACCTCTGTCATCTTCCTATGGCTTTGTCAGAGGTAGTTAAGGAAATTAAGTACTCAAGCAAGACAGGCCCAAAATAAAGGAGTGTTATATAGGCTTTAAACTGACTGAGGGGAAACAAAGTGGAGCTATAGATGGCTTATGGTCTGTATGGAAGTAAGTTAATTACTAGCTTTCTCCAGGGCACTGTACAAGGATTGATGATCCATGTGTGCATTAATGACCTGAGAGTAAATTGAGATGTGGTAAGATCTGAGAATAACTGTTAGATTAATCCCAAACAAAGAAGGCAGTGAAACGCTATCTTCTTTTTTAGCTTAACTTAATCAAATGTAAGAAAAATGGAACTAATATGTAGAGTTAGGAATTTTTTCCTGCATGAATATATTAATCTATCTTAAATCCATATCAAACATCCTAATGGCTTCTCAAATGAGATCATCTTGGTATACATTGGAAGCAGCTGTCAGCTTAAAAGACCCTGTTCCTCATTTTCAAGATGCTGAAAATCTTGTTTTACTAGTGGAGAGTTTAAGTTGAAAGGCAAGCTGAAAAGCTGGAAGAGGTCAGCATGTTTGAGCAGCTGTCTGCAGAGACAGGCTGGCACTGAAAGCCCAGCAGAACTGGGCCTTTTTGTTCCACAAATGTGAAAAATTAAGTAGGCACACAATATGGTTTGGATATTCTCTTCCTGAAAGACTTGTTTCTAAAGGTTTTCTAAATAACTGTATTGAAGGGATGATCTTCAGGCTTTGTCTCCCACTCTTGTTATCCTAGAGGGAGCATAGGGGAAATAAATCTTGAGGTTATTGCACTGCAGTATGTGTCAAGGTGATCACAAATGCTCTACAGAAGGTCTGGCTCTGAATGATTTTGCTTTGGATAAAGATCCAGTGGCATGGAGACTGAAAGCCTGGCAAGGTGCACCCTGAGCCAGGAGCCAGCAAAGAGCTTCAGTTGGTTGGGTAAATACAGCACTACATGAGAAGATCTGTGGCAGCTAAAATTCATCATAGATTTGTACAAAAGAAGATGGTTTGAAAGAGGAAATTATACCAGCTCACTCAGGAGGGAGAGTTTCTTCACTTTTTTTAGCCAATGATGTCCACATTAACCACCACAGAAACTCCTGAAAGTTGATTTGCCAAGTACTTCAACCTTTGAGATTCAGCTCAAGTGAAGGGAACTCACTTGTGTGGATTTTACCCTGCAGAAGGAAAGAGTTTATCACTGGATTTTGGTCAAAGCAGAGAGATTAGAGAGCTTGACAGCCCTTGCTGTCTGCTCTGGGTGCAACAGTTGAAATATTTGTATCATGCAGAGAAATGAAACAAGAAACCAAAATGTGCATCAGTGAAATGAAATCCCCATGCTCATCATTCCAGAACAAACAGTATTTTAATAAAATTGGGGTTGGTTACAATTATTCTCACACAAGTTTTCTATCTACCTGGTGCATGCATTTCTGACAGGGAAAAAAAAAAAAAAGAGACATCAGAAAGCTAATTAAATGATCTGAGCAGCTTTAAAAAATCCTTTTCCTGCGGAAAAGCACCCAGAAATTCAGTCTAGAGTGAGTTTAAGGACTTGGTGTATAATGGTATGAATCTGAACTGTAAAGGTAACTGCTGGTGCCACACAAAGCAAAGCAGAGATGGACAAGTGCAAAACTCAGCAGGATTGCTCATGCTCTTCCTGCAAACCAGACATGGGAATTTGACCCTGATATGTTTTATTTTCCACCCCCACAACCTTGAGTAGTTTAACTACTGCTGTAGATTTGAAGGCAATAGTTGAAACTATGAACTTGACATTTTAAATAGAAAAGGCAGCTGCCAAACATCCTTTCACTGTATTTTCTTGCTTGCAGGAAAGTGTGTAAGCTCCAGGGTTAGAACAGAACAAAACAGAGGTACAACTCAAACAATCTTTGTATTGCTGCTACCTGAATTTTCAGCCTGACTCTGTATGGCTTGCAGGAGGTTGAGGAGTGCAAGGGAGCATTATTCCAGCAATGCCCTTAATTCACTGCCTTTATAGCTGAAGTATTTTGGTTATAAACTGAATAATATAAAACTGAAGTGGGTCCTTGAATGGTCCATTTAGATTATAGCTATCTAACCTATTGGCAGCAACAGACATTTACATGGATTGGGAGATTGATCGGATGCATTATGAGGAAGTCATATCATTGTCATCCTATTTGAATGAAAATTCAGGATATTAGCAGTAGTTACAAACTGGGAATACATACACTAAAAGGTCACAGATTGATTCCCTATTGAGTTCTAAAGATCCTGGATGGTAATGATCACCAATAGAGAAGTTTTGTTTAAGTTGGGTTTAGTAATGTCATCTTAGGAGCTGGTGATACAGAAAGGATGAAGAGGAGAAGGCAAGCTTGTGCTCATGAGAAATAATTCAGGAGTATAAATCAGTGTAAAACAGGAGAGAAGCTTTGGATCTGGGATAGCATTCTACTTTCACCCTGCTTTTTTATGCAAGTGTGGGTCAAGCACTGATATAGGTGAAACTGCTACAGATTTATCTTGGTATAGTAAAGCAGGACAGAGAGATTTTTGGTCTGTTACTTTGCATATAGATAGCTGTATCCAAAATTGTCAAACAAAAGCACTTGAGGAAAATTATTTCAAGGAGACACTGAGCTTTCTATAGAAAAGCCTTGCTCTTTTTGATCCTTCATTGCATGTGATTTTAAGAAAGGTTTTAATAAAAGGTAGTCATTTAAAAAGCAAGAAAAGTACTGCATTCAGGCAAAAGTGTGAGGATTTGCCTATCCAGCTTAATGAATCAGTTTTAAATCAGCCTTTTTAACATACAGAGGAACCTCTATATTTTCTGTGTCTATTAACTTCCAATTGCACAACATGAAGTGTTGAAGCATCCCATCCCCACCTATGGCAGATGTTGTAATTTACCTATCAAGAGTTCTGATTGCTTTCAGTGCTTCTTTTCATGCACAGTCACTCTTGAAAGGTATAAAACTACAGGGTTCTTTTCTTTCTTGTATGTATCATTTAAAATGGAAGGCTGGAGAGTTTTTCTATATAGATGTTGCTGCTATAATTATCTGTGTGTTGCTATATTCCTTATGGGGGAAAAGGTGTAAAAGGAAAAGCCACTTTTCAAGATTTCATTAGTTGAAGACATGCAGTGGCAAATTATTTAGTCCAGTCACTCTACCCCTGGCCACTTCTCTCTTTAAGCTTTGCAAGACTAATTGTTCAGGCTCTTTCCTATTTGTTGGGGTCTCAGACAGGGTGTGCTTGATTACAAGGCTTTTAAAGGTCATGATATTAGTTTTGCTACCTGTTTTGGATGACTGAGTTGTAGCAGCAAGTATTAACACACAATTGCAAGGAAAAACCCCCGAGAATATTTGTGCGTGTTTGCCCTTGTGTGTGTTTGTATATGAATGTGTCTATGTGAATATGAATGTCGTCGTCNCTAGGATGACTGCCAGAAGGCTAATGAGCTCATCCTACCCATGCAAGGATTCTAGGAACATGGGTATCACTCCCCACACTTTCCCATGGGCAATGAGTTTAATGCTCCCTCTGCTGTGGGCACAGTTATGGCACCAGGGGCCACAGGAGAACACAAGGGATTTTCACACTGTGTCTGTGTGTATATGAATGTGTGTGAACGTGTTTATATGTGTATGAATGTGTCTGTGTGTATATGAATGTGCCTATTTGTATATGAATGTGTCTATATGTGTATAAATGTGTCTGTGTGTATGAATGTGAATATGAATGTGTCTATATGTGTATAAATGTGCCTATGTGTGTATGAATGTGAATATGAATGTGTCTATATGTGTATAAATGTGCCTATGTGTGTATGAATGTGTGTATATATGTATGAATGTGTCTATATGTGTATAAATGTGCCTATGTGTGTATGAATGTGTGTATATATGTATGAATGTGTCTATATGTGTATGAATGTGCCTATAGAGTGTTGTCTTCTGTATTGTATATCTATTTAAAACCACAACAAGTCTGCTAGCACAACTTCAATAGTCAAATTACTCTTGGAAGAAGGAATAATGAAAGGTTTGAAATCTGTCCAAAATCCACCTAGCTCTGATTTTAGAGTAGTAGCCTATAATCCTCTCTAAAACTATTCTCTCATTCTTGTCATATTCCCAGTTTTTTTGCTAAGGATATAAATGGAAGGAAGATTGTGCTATGTATACAACAAACAGAGGTTTTAACCTACGAGTTGTTGCCAAAGCCTACAAAGATATTCAGTAGGATACAATCTCTGGGTCCAAGCAGTAACTTAGCCTTTTGGAATACATTGAATTTTTTTCAGTATGTGCATTAACAATTGATTTTACTGGGAAGAGGCCAAATTTGTTTGCTGCAGCCAAGGCCTTTGGTGGTTTTGGCTGAATGAAGTGAAAGCATGCATGAAGGAAGTCTGACACCACTCAGAGCTAATGAATTTCTCTGGTGCAAATTCAATCTTAAATGCAGATTACAGCTGAGGTGCTTCTTGCAGGAATTCAGGAGGATATTGCATCTTAGGGGGAATGTTAATTTAAAAGAATGACTGGCCAGGATGCAGTTAATCTGTAATGGACAAGAGGAGGCAAAGGAGAATATAATGCCTGGTGTGCTACAGATGGAAGGTAGCAGTCTGCATCAGAAAGTACCTGAGATTGACATGGCTTTTGGGAAGGGACACAGTGCTGTTGTTTCCTGAAATGTGAGAGGAATCATAGATATAAGGAGGAATTTCTTTACTGAAAGGGTTGTTAAGTCTTGGCCCAGGATGCCCAAGAAAATGTTGGAGTCACCAACCCTGGAGGGGATTAAGAAACATTGAGATGCTCTCCTTAGGGCCATGGGTTAGTGGTATGGGAGTGATAGGGATGCTTGGACTTGATGATCTTGGAGCTCTCTTCCAACCTTTGTGATCCTGTAATCATGCAACTTTGATTTATAACCAATATCTCTTGTGAAGCAATTATTTTCCTGGTCAAAATCGAATTAAGAAGGTCCTTACTTGCATTTTAGAAGAACTGGAACCAGTGCTTTCTTAACTCATTGATTTCACAAGTAGAAATTGAGGCTTAAACAAAGTTTAAAATCACAGAATATTCATGGCTGGAAATGACCTCTAAGATCACAGAGTCCAACCAAAAAATGGAGGAACAAGGTAGATAAAAGCCCCCATGCATTTTTTTTCTTTGCTACTGAAACAATCTTATGTTTGATTTAACCTGTAATTGTATTTGTGTGCATCAATTTAGCTCTCCAGTATGTACATAAGCAATTCTGTATGTGTGTTTGTGTGTGAGGGAACTTTGCATGTGTGAGACAGAGAAGCATTTTTAGCCCTAAAAATGAAATAAACTTTTCCTGTTGCTTCTTCTGATTCTTTACCCTCTTTAAAACCACTAGGTTTTCCTTTGCCACGCTGGATGCTTTGAGATGGCTCATGTTTGGGGGAAAGAGTGGGAGGGAAAAGAGAGGTGTTTGGGAGGAGGGGCTGGTGTTGACAACTTGTTAATGAAAGTTCCATTTTAAAGCACATTGAGGATTTCTGTGAGATAATCTGAAGAAGAAAAAAAGACCCTTACCATGACATTTTAAACACAATCTCTTTCACTTATCTAGCATCTGGCATCCCAGGGAGCTAGTGTGTTGCAGATGCTAATTTAATTAGTCTCCAAATATACCTAAGATGTTACTGAACACAATACCATTGCCATGTAGAGGTGATGAGAGAGGTGTAAGGAGGTAATGCTACTGTAATGCTTTAGAATAGCCAATGGGAAAGGTTTGCAATAGGAACACACTCTGCTTTTCATCACTAAGAAGTTGAATGGGAGACCAAGGAGCATTGTGTGTGCAGCACTGGCTGAGGTTATAGCCAGGCCTGGGTCAATATTGGAGTGGTAGGCATGTCAGTTTTGGTATATCCCTAATGGACAGGAGATAAAGCTACTGTAATGCTTTAGAATAGCCAATGGGAAAGGTTTGCAATAGGAACACACTCTGCTTTTCATCACTAAGAAGTTGAATGGGAGACCAAGGAGCATTGTGNAGTGAGTGGACAAGAGTAAGGAGAGATAGAAGCCATTCAGCTGGGTAAGAGTGAGTGGACAAGAGTAAGGAGAGATAGAAGCCATTCAGCTGGGTAAGAGTGAGTGGACAAGAGTAAGGAGAGATAGAAGCCATTCAGCTGGGTAAGAGTGAGTGGACAAGAGTAAGGAGAGATAGAAGCCATTCAGCTGGGTAAGAGTGAGTGGACAAGAGTAAGGAGAGATAGAAGCCATTCAGCTGGGTAAGAGTGAGTGGTAGGAGCTCTGGGCACTGCCATAACTGTGGTGTTCCTCATGGATGAAACTGGAGATATACCACAGGTTGGTTGTTCCTCAGAGGAGTAGTCAAGATTTGATGATGATGAGTCAAGATTTCCACCAGTCTCTGGGCTGTAAGGATTTTAATGGAGTTGTATTCTACTCGATGAGCTTTTTGTGGAGCTCTGTCTTATCTTGTGTACTGAGTGTGTTGTTAGCCTATCTCCACTGAAGTGGTTCTGCAAGCTTCTGAGAGCTAGCCAGCATGAGAATTAGGACTGAACTTTCCTCACTCCTGATGCTAATCTTGGAGAGCATTTCCTCCCTCCTGCCTGAAGTGCTTTCCCTTGTCACCAGGACACACTTAGATCAATCCATGAAGACAGAGATGGATGAAACCCCACAGGTTTGCTCTCAAAGAGCAGTTTCAAATGTGAAAAGCTTAACATGAGCTTAGTCAAATTCCTCAATTCATTAAAATGAATTTGGAGGTCTCATGAGGATCAGTCTTCTTAGGACTTGTGGCATTCCCTGGGCCTCATTCAGGTTCCATCCACTGCAAACACAAGCCAGATTCCCAGAGGGCTCAAATTTGTTTCATCAGCTTCCAGACCTGCCTGATATACTGAAATCCAACAGTCTGGAAAAAAAAAACCAATGTTGAAAGGCAGCTAAAAGGAGGGATTTGGACTGGCTCATTCAGGGAAAATGGGGTTGGGTTGGTTTGTGTGCTTGGTTTTCATTTTGAGTGGCTAAAACCAGGTTCACTTCTTTTTTGATCTACTCTTCTTCTAGACAAAGAGATCTAAGCTAGCTATGGTGATTTAATGCTAAGTGTAGGGCAGACACATTTCCAGCCAGACAGTAGCATGAGGAAGGTACCACAGACTTCATTCAGTCCAGGGAAATAGCACATGAGCCTGGGGACCATAAGGAGAACTGCATCCCACAAGGTGAGCTGGCACATGAAGAAGCCTGGGGCTTGTTCCTTGCCCTTAGCTGAACTCCCTGGATTTACTGTTTTGATGGATTTAACTGGGAGACCTTCTGTCAAGGTTGCCTCAATTCCTTGCCTTCATCTCCCTCAGATGGTTTTGTTGACTCTTGGTCTATTTCTGGGAAGAAAAGTAAGGTGTCAAGCATGCAGACTCCTGTAGATAATAGTTCAGGATGGGGTGTGAGTGTGTGTATATATGGGATGTGTCCATATATGTTATGTATCTGCCTGTATATCCTCAGCCTGACCTATTTTATGGAGCTGACCCAATATTTAGAGGAAGCTAGAGGTCTGAGTCCTGGTGATTTCAGCAAGATTTGGGCCTGTGCCAAGGCTTTCTGGGCAGTGGGATGCTTTAGTGTGCTGTGAAGATGTAGCTATAATGTGCTTCTAACTGAAGGTAATGTGGAGCCAGGTTTGATCAGATAGACATTAGTGAATGGAATGCACTTTTCAGATAATGAAATTCTGGTTGGACCACTCAGTGCAAGATAAGAAAATTACAGCAGATGCTGCTAAAGCAAAGGTGGGAGTTGAGGGCAGAGACTGCCAAGAAACAGTAAATGTATTTTATTTTGCAGAAACCCCCCTGGTTGTTGGTTTTTTTTTGTCAGTGTCTCTTTCTTTGCATGCCATCTCTCTGCCACTAATTTTCCCTTAGGAGGTTGTAAGGTCACATTGACCTCTATGTTCAAGCCATGTGGTCAGGGAGGAGAGAAAATAAAAGATAAAAACACATTTGTGAGTATTCTTAAACAGTCAACACAAAAGGAAACCCTTGGCAGAGGAACAGGTTTGCTGCAGACTTCTTCCAACTTCATTTGAAAAGCAAATTAAAAGAGTGAATGATGCTCTTTATCTTGGCCTAGGGTTCCAGTGCTTCACAAGTGTACCTTGCCAGTCTGCAGCTGGGTTTAGAACAGGCACAAAAATAAGGAAGAAAGAATCACAGGTCCTTAGAGACAGCGTTGATCATTAATGTATTTTAGAAGGAAAATAAGTATTCTTCTGTAGAGATTCTTTTTGGTCTTTTTGCTTTCATGTCCATCTTGACAAGGACAACAGAGAAAACCATTCATACCTCAATACCAGGAAGTTTTTCTCTTCCTTTCAAGTAATTTATAATACAAAACAAGCACCTTAACTCTTCAGTTTAAGAAAAAAATAATGATAGTGTATTGAATGAAACAATGCACAGAGATCTTTGTTACTGTGATGTGCCTGGTGTAAGTTAGATGAGAAGCAGACAAGATTCTCTGCAGTCCAGTTAGCCACATTTGACCAGCATCCCAGTTGAAATGCATTTAGATACCTGCATTTCAAATGTCAATAAAATGATTTCTAATTAGAAAAAGAACCAAAGTATTCCCTGGCAAGGTAAAACTGCATCCTTGGAGCCACTGAGGTCTTTCCAATAAATGAAGCTGCCCTACCATGGCAGTGGGACTTCCTCCCAGTGCTGGATGATGTAGTCCCACTTTCCTCCTGCCATTGTGTGTCCATGGCTTGCTGTTCTCTTGCCTCTCCCTGGGGTGCTGATGCTCTGTGGTCCTCATATAACCTTTT
>VWZO01020564.1:149426-175758 GCA_013396975.1 Bucco capensis | reverse complement strand
CCTCTCTGGCTCTGCTGGCCACGCTTCTCTTGCTGCAGCCCAGGATGCTGAGATGCCAGAAAACTAACCAAAATTCAATGAGAAAAATAGGGATTGTGCTTGACCTGAGATCAGGCACAGATTCAGCCATGTGCAGGAGCTGACATGAAGGAAGGATTGGGTTTGCACAGGCAGGATTTGGGGAGGGTGAGTGTCCACATTGCTGCAGGTAGGCTTCCACACAGCCATGGTTCATTTGCTTGCTTGCAACAGCCTTCACAGCACAGGGGCCAATTTGTCTAATATCTCTGTAGGTGCAAATTGCAGACACAAGTAAATGAGAGCACAGAAAAGGAGGAGAGTAGCAGGAAACCTTTCAGATCATTCTAATTGTCTTTTTTTTTTTTCCATGAAGAGCTACTTTGACAGAGCAAAGCAAAGCTGCCAGAAGCAAACAAGTCAAAGCCCTCAGAAAAACAATAGAATCAACCACCCTTGTAACTGAGACAATCATCTTAAAAAGGTGCTTGACTTCCTTCGAGTGTTTTGGGTTTTTTTTTAATTCCAAAGACCAGTTCTCAAACTTAATTAGCATTCCTAAGGCATAAAAGACCTTCTCTGACAGGGAAAGTGGTAACAGACGTGGAGAAAGCAAATGCGTTACCTTAGCTACCTGTTTGGGGTGACATTTTAAATAGGGAGAATAAAGCTGGCAGAATTATAGTGACCTTTCAGCCTCAGCAAATAAAATAACATCTGCCAAATCTAACTGGCTGCCTCTAGCTGTAGGAAATGATATGCATCTCTGAGCACTAATACACACAGGTCTTTGGTAGAGCTAGCTGGAGTAAGACCTCCTAGACCTCAACAATTTCTTTCTCAGCAGAGTGTGGAAGGCTGGAATGTCCAGGAATGTGATGCAAGTGCATCACTATGGACTAACTGTAGCTGTAAGGGTAGGGAAGCCATCTGCATAGTCATCCATCCTCTTAACCTATCATAGAATCCTAGACTGGTTTGGGTTGGAAGGGACCTCTGGAGCTCATCTAGTGCAACCCCCCTGCAGTGGCCAGGGACATCCCCAACTAGAGCAGCTTGCCCAGAGCCCTGGCAAGCCTCACCTGCAATGCCTCCAGGGATGGCAACTCAACCACCTCACGTTTTCTTTGGAGCACCCAGGAGGTGCTGCATCCCTTTACCTTCTCTTTACCCCTCCTATACATAAAATCTGAATTGTCAGGGTTGGAAGGAACCTTAAAGCTCTTCTAGTCCCAACCCCCCTGCCATGGGCAGGGACACCTGCCACTAGAGCAGCTTGCTCCTTTCTGTGTGTAGAAGCAGTCTTCTGAGTTCTGTTCCCTCTTCCTGCATTTCTTCTGGAAACCAAGGGCATATGTGTGGCCTGAGAGCCAGCAGCAATCAGGCAGATTGCTGTTAGGCCTAAAAAAAAGGGAAAGGTTCTCTTTATAGAGAAAAAAAAAATAATGGCAAAAATGACTTTTTCTTGCTTCTCCCAGCTCTTTCAGCTTCTGATCTCAGCTGGAGCAGCAGATAGAGCAAGATCTTAATTGTGCTCTTGAAAAGCTGAGAAGAGCAGTTCATAGTTTTTATTATCTCCTTGATCAGGCACACTTACATCCCCATCCACCTTCACCTCAAATGATTCTTCAAGCCAGAGCTGCTCCACACAAGGCAAACCCAGTTCTGCACTTGGGTCATTGGGATCCACAGAGGAAAGAAATAATGGAGATAGGCTGAGAGAGTTGGGGTTGTTCAGCCTGGAAAAGAGAAGGCTTCCAGGGATCTTAGAGCAGCTTTCCAGTACCAAAAGAGGAATTATAAGATAGAAGGGGAGAAACTTTTAGGAGGTCTGATTGTAATAGGACAAGGGGGAATGGTTATAAGCTGAAGGAGGGGAAATTTAGATTGGAGATTAGAAGGAAGTTCTTTCCCCAGAGAGTGGTTAGGCACTGGCACAGGTTGCCCAGAGAGGTTGTGGCTGCTCCATCCCTGGCAGTGTTCAAGGCCAGGCTGGATGCAGCCCTGGGTGACCTGGGCTAGTGATTGGCATCCCTGCTCAGTGCGGGGAGCTTGGAACTAGATGATCTTTAGGGTCCCTTCCAACCTGCCCATTCTAGGATTCTATGAATCATGGAGACACTGGAATTTTTTACCTAGCTAACACAGAAGGCATGCAGACCCCATCAACTGCAACCATCATTAGCCAAAAAATATAAATACTGACTTTCTTAGTGCTTTCCAAAGGTTAAAGGAAGTTCATGCAATTTGCTGTCTGGATTCATATAAATGGTTTTCAATTTAAGCAAGCAATGCCAAGCAGCCTTATAATTATTGTTATGAACAGTAGTATTATTAGCATTATTTATAACTACAGTTGCATGTCTCATTTTGAGAGCATTTTTAGTCACTGTGCAAGGAGCCAGGAAGACATGGATCATGTATTCCTTGAGCTACTCATAACCTGTAAAATGCAGGCAAAGCAGCTCCTCTGGTGCCTCCTGGCACCTTCCTGTCCACTTTTCCCCTCTTGAAAGTTGCATTAGGCTCTTAATTATACTGATTTTCAGGGTGGCAATGAATTCAGGCTTGATAGTTGAAGTGTTGCTCTTTGTTTATGCATAGACATCTAACAGTTTGGGGCTGAACTGCACACAGATTTTGTGGTTGTTTGGTTCTGTTTGTAGCATTTCAGCAGTGTGGGCTCCCAAGTTTTACAAGCTTCCTCTTCAATGTTCTATCCTTCTTTACTGGAATAAGATGTCTAAACTGCAGAGGAATGACAAGGTTATACATATGCATCTGTATGCAAATATGATTTTGGTTTGTGTTGCAAAACTTTACTGATCTTACCTAAAAACAGTGCCCTGACTATGTGGGGTTTTTTTTTTTACTGACATAAAAGTAGTATTAAAAAGATGTTCATAGGCCAAACCTTAGCTCATTTTTTTTTCCTGATCTTTGGGTGTGTTTCTCCTTAGTTTCAACTGCCTCTTAATCCTAAACCAAAGAAATCCTCCTGTAAATCAAGAGTTTAAATGCTTAAATCAACCATTTTAAATTCATATTGTTCATTAAAAGGAGGTAACTGGCCATGCAGACTAACTCACAGACATCAGACAGATTTTTCTCAAGTAATTTCTTCTGAAATAGCCTTTTCATTGGAGTGGTTCCTGCTGCACATGAGTGGATCTTTTCTGAGAGGTAACAAGTAGTATAGGTGACAGCCCTGACTCCTTTTGCTCTCTCTTCCAGTGGTCATTGTGTTCATCTGCCCCTTAGGTTATCCTTCTCCAAATAACAGTGTAAAAGAGATTGATGTGCTCAGGTCTCTTTTCTCCTATTCCTCCAAGGAATTCCTGCCACAGCAAAAAAAAAAATCATCCTTCTTCATTCTTATTGCATGTCTGTGTTCTCTCTGCCTCCTTTTTTCTGAATAACTTGACAAACAAAACAGCTGCTGAATTCACAGTCAGGCTCAGCATTTGTTATAAATTCATGCCCTTTGATACAAGCTATTCCTTGAAGCATTTGTTCTCACAGGCATTTTACTCTCCTTCAGTGCTTCTTGAGGTTTGAGCTATATTTTAAGATGCAACTAATATTGGAATTGAGAACTCCAGCTAGGCTCAAAACTGCAGCTCTCTAATGACCACACTTTGCTTTCAAGCCCTAAATGTAATTGCTGACTTGCCAGCTCAGGTTATTATCTCCTTTGGCTTGTGTGTTGCTGCCAGCATGTCACCTCTTATATTCCTTCATCTTTTCCTATAATATATTGATAAGAGGGAAAACTGGGAGGTCTGTAAATTGGAACTATTCCCCTCAGACTCCTCAGGGTCTTTTCTCACTGACACTCTTTAGATTTGACCTCTGGGAATTGATGAAAAGCTGAAATGCAAATGCTGCCATTTGCCCTAGAGCTTTTCCTCTAGGCAAAACCCAAGCCAGGAACTTGATCACAAAGATTTCTGAGCACTCCATTTGCAAAGCAGGAGGATCCAGTGCATGGTGCAGTGTTCAGCTTGGTATTCAGGAGCAGCTCTTTGGCAGAGGATGCTCAGCACTCCTAAGACCATTAGCTAGCAAATTTGTTTTCAAATTAAGTCTTCTATAAAAGTCTTCAAGCAGGCAACATTTAAAGCACTTTCTCCATTAGTCAAGACCACTTATAAGCACCAACAGGAAGCTAGCTTGAATTCCTGTTAAATAGCACTGACAGCTATTTGAGTATCACATAAAGATCACACGAGCACTGTCTGTCCATATCTTAATGAGTGATTAATCCTACATTGCTTCCTGGATGCTGAGAGATTGTTCCATCCAAACAATGAGCATCCAACTTGTTAGGAGTTTTATACCAGAGGATTAGCTAATAGCTTTTCCTGAGTACTTCAAAAGAAAGAGCTGAAGCCCAGGCTGCTAGAGAAGTAGGATGAATAAAAAGTTATTTACAGCGCAGATATTTCCAAACAGAATTCTCAGTTGTGTGTTTTCTGTGAGCCAGAAAGAGCAGGCAGGTCCTATAAAAGCTCTTCTAAGCAATTTGGAAGGTTTTCTGGAGGAAGGCAGGAGAAGGTTGGCAATAGTTCATTTTTACTGGTTGTGAAGGCAGCAAGCTCCTGCTGTTTCACAGTGTGAGATTACGTGCTAGGCCCCCAGAGTGACACAACCCAGATTCATCCTGCCACACACTGGTGGTCATGAAAGAAGGATGGGGATATGGGAGGAAACACATTATGGCTTCTCTGTGGGGATAAAAAATAGCCTCTGCCCTAGCCATTCTGATTCTTTAGTGTTTGGACTACTGTTGCTCCTCTTGACTTCTGTAATAGATACTGCAGGCATCTCCTCTGCTTTAAAAATGCAAGGTTTATTGTTTTTTTGCTTTCCTGGACCAAGAAAATCACAACCTGCTTGTGTTGTTCTGCTTATTCTGCAGGTAGATTTTATCTGCTTAATTTATCAAAGGCATTAGAGGAAGCTACAAATAAGATGGGTTCTTGTGGATAATAGCATGAAGGTATTGCCTTTTCCAGAGGGTCAGTTGGGCCATGGGGTTGAAAGCTCACCACTAAAGGGTCCCCTAACCAAGCTAGCCATGAACTAGCACAGGAATGCTCAAGGGTATTTATTTACCATGCTACACCTCCATGTTGAACCCTCCCTTGTGGACTGCTCAGAACAATAAATAGCCCATGTCCCTCTGGAAATGATCTGAGAGATGGATGCTGAGAGAGACTCAGCTTCCCTGGAGGTGTCTGAGCATCCCTCTGTGTGCAGTGTGAATAATAAACACTGGTACCCAGGAGAAAAGCCTGTCTCCAGAATGCAAGGGCTCCAGCCATGGGACACTGGTTTTCAGTGTGCTGTTGGGCATTTTGGTCCTGAGGAAACAAGTATGTGGTAAAGCAGATAAAGGGTTCTTGATGCCTTATCCTGGTCTTATCCTTACTTGGTGATGGGAGGCTGCCCAGCTGCTTCTCCAGAGAGCTGGGAAGTACACTTGGTAGCCCAAGCTGAGAAAGAAGCTAGAGGCACTGTTCTGCAGCTATGTCCATCTCTTAATTCTCCAAGTGGTCCTCTCTTCAAGCACAGTCCAATAGGTGGTCAGGAGACAGATGCATCTTCCTCACAAGAGTCACAAGGGAGGTCTTGGGACCACTTCCAAGGGCTATCATCACAATTCTGTCATGGCTGGGAAGGAATAGGGAAACAATTCAACTGTTGTTTCAGCCCCAGGGGCTGGTGAAGTGAGGATGCCTATGATAATGATTGTATTCCTGTGACAGCTGCATGGTGCAGATCCTTGGCCATGACTAATTGCCTTTCCAGGGAATGCCTGAAACTCCCTGGGGGATCCTGTACTTTTCTGCTCCCTGATTTTTCTTGATATTTCCAGGCTGAGACACAGGGGCAAACCAGGATTCAGTTCCCAGGGTGCTTTGAGATGACTAACGTGCAGACAGACTTAGAGGCAAAAGAAAATATGAGATGGGGAGGAGAAAGAAATTCAGAGAAAACCAGGGATGGTTGGGGATCTCAACTCATGTTCATAGGACAGGGAGAGCCTTCCACATGGGCACTCCTCAAAGCATGTAAGGCTGTGGGAAGAAACCCAAGAGGAGAGAGACAGTCACACAGCAGACTGTGAGTCAGGATTTTAACTTAACTCTTTAGAGTGCCTTGGCATTCGTCAATAAAGCCATGTTTCCTGAACAGTTTCAGTTGAGTGTTGCTGCTTCAGGAAGCCTGTATGGGCCCTTCCACCATGGCAGGAGAGCCCTTAGCTTCTCAGAGGACACAGAGCAGGGCAAATCTCAACTCTCTCAGGAAGCTGCTGGCCCTCAGGGATCTGGTGACACACAGGAATCCCTTCCAGGGCTGCAGCCTCAATGAGATGTAAGAAACTCCAGTGTTTCCCCCAGGTGGAAACCAAGGAGCCTCTGAGGCCCAGAGTGATTTCATCAGCTTTTGCTGAAGCAGAGGCTGTGGTACAGAGCATGCAGGTGCCAGCCAGGGAATGAGAACACAGTGAAACTTCTTAGTTGTGCTGCTGAACNCTGGAACTGTTCTAGGATTCTATGATTAAATGGCCTTGTCCCCAGATTGAAAGAGGAAAGGCAGCTGCTCTGCAGCACCAGTGGCAATGCCTGCTGAGGAAACTCTCAGACACAGACAGCTGCAGCACACTAGGAATATATATTTTTTTCCTTTCATTTCTTCATTCTCTCCTTTCATTCTAGCCCATAATCACTAGTGCAAAAAAAGGCATTGGTATTCCCTCCTGTGAAGTACCAGGGCAGCATCTTGAGGAGCTGCAGCCAGTGGCTGTATCCCAGCCCATGACAAGGTTAAGCCAGCCCTGTCACCAGAGCTGACACCATCAGCTGCCTGCCCAGTGGCTCCACATGCAGCCAGCTCCATGTGCCCCTGGGCCCCAGCTCCACAGAAGGCAAGGCTGACATGAGCACAAGCACCACAGAGGTGGCAGGGGCAGGCTGGCAGCATAGGGAGCCACAGGCTGGTTGGGATGCCACAGCCAAGCCCCTGGGCTGATGGGGAGGCCAGAGGCAATGCCTGCTGACCCAGGTTTGGAGATAGCCCAGGTTTGGAGATAGAAGCACAGAAATGACTAAACTAAGTGGCAAACATCCAGGGGTACTTCTGTCTGATGTGGTGGGCATGGTGTGGGGGTAGCACCCCGATGTGTGAATAGGCAGGGGGTTTGCTACCCATCTCTCATCAATCTGTAGGGTGCAGAGAAGAGGAGGAGACAGCAATCTGCTGTAAAGCTAGAAGACAGCCTGGGATCTGTGTCATTCAGTGCAAGCATGCAAACTCCATCTCTCTTCCAATACAAGAAGGTTTGTTTCCTGGAGGAGATCTTTGCCTCACACAGGATTGAATCCCTCTGCAGCCTAAGCAGTGGGGCTGAGGAGATGTGTCCTCATCACAGGAGGAACCAGGGATTCCTTTAGACCACCAGGCCTTCTCCTCATTAAACCTGTACCTCACCTTATCAAGTCTTACCTACCATCTCTTTACCCCAGGGGTTGACATGCTGGAAGTTTTCAGCTTGACTATATCAGGAAAGGCAGGGAAGTGCTGAGGATGACTGGTTATGTTTAGGGAATTCAGATAGTAGCTAAATTCAGATGGCCATAAAAATTTAGATGACCATAAAATGCTGCTGTAATATGACTCATGGCCATTTGGGAAGGATCACCCAGTCATGGAAGATGCTGGGGGAATGCTTTATAGGTCATAACGAAGCAGATGTAATCATTTTGTTTATGCTCATAAAGTGCCTTGCTTTGTATTAAAGGAAGTAGCAGAGCTATTTCTCTGGTATCTTAAATACTGCAAGGGAAAATTAAATACAAGAAGTTGGGTTTCTTTTTTTATCTTTTTAATGACAGTATAGTCTGGAACTAAGTCTTATAACATCTCTTATGATGAACTATTCCCCAGTGGGCTCTGTCCTCACATGGATCTCATCTCAGCGACACAGATGAGGATGCTGCATTCATAATTTAAAGTAAATTAAACCCAGACTTTTGACTGCTGGTAAATTGCCAGAACTGTGCTTGGTTGGACAAGCTTTGGTCACTGCTGTGCCACAGAATGCATTTCAGTTTCCTTTTTGCACATTAAACCTTAATTCCCCCATCAAAAAATAATTTGATTGGAAAATTAAAAGCTGGCTGCTTGTTCCTTGCTAGAGAAAGGAATTCAAACTGAAGGGATTTGTCTATTCCTGCAGAACAAACAAGAATAAGTACATACTGATAAGGAAATAAGCATTCCTGTTAAAGAAACTTCTTTTCTTTTTAAGTATTCAAGCACACCTAATAAAAAAAGCACATAAGAAGCAAAACAGAACAATCTGTTGTTATTTAACACAGCGAACACTGTTGAGATACAAATACAGTGAAGTTTTCTCTAGTAACTAAGCAACACAAGAAAATACCACTTATCTGAATTGCTGTTTATTCTACTGTTTTTTAGCTCTGCAGTAGTGGTTTTTATTCTCCACACCTCAAACACAGACAGAACAACTGTTTATGGTATGGCTAAATTGTTTAATGGACTGTTTGATGCAAGGACAAATAAGACATCAGAAGAAATGGCTAGGCCTGCTGTAACTAGCCATTAATGACTTTTGATCTTCTCACAAATGTTTCAGGAGATATAGAACATAAGCAAATGTCTTCTACTGACTTAGGCACTGGTAATAAATATGGGCTACATGAGGCATGAAATCAGAACATTCTCATCTTTCCAAAGAATGCAAATGGTCTCTCATTCATGTGTGTCATCCCAAGGACTTTTTCGATTGAGCACATGGTAGCAATGTAGACTTTGACACTTCTAAACTGAAGACTTTTTGCTAGAGCTGTGCTTATTACCATCAGATGGATGGGTTTGGGAAGGAGAAAATCTGCAGTCNTGATAGGACAAGGGGAAATGGATGGAAATTGCCCCAGGGGGGGTTCAGGCTAGACATGAGGAGGAATTTCTTTGCTGCAAGGGTTGTGAGCCATTGGAACAGGCTGCCCAGGGAGGTGCTTGAGTCCCCATCCCTGGAGGGGTTGAAGAGCCAGGTGGATGTTGCCTTGGGGAGCATCATTGAGCAGGTTGCTAGGGCTAGGACAAAGGCTGCACTCATGATCTTCAAGGTCTCTTCCAGCTGGAACTGTTCTAGGATTCCATGATTCTTTTGCTTCTCTTCGTCTTGCATCTTGAGCACTTCTTGTGGGCAGTGCAAGGACTAACCTGCTTTTCTGTTTTGGGTTTTTGGTGGTTTTTTTTACTGTACTGCCTTCCCTCATTAATATAATGGAAAAAGAATGTCACTTGTGATCTTGTCTCAGATTCATCTCCTTCAGGGTTGTGCTTTATTGATGGTCTGTATACTGTGCTGTGGGATGTACTGAAACAAAGGAAAACAATTAAATGCTGAAGCATCCTCCACTTCCTCCAGAGGGTAAAATAGACATTAAGCCTCCAATAATGAGATATAGGTTGCTTTCTGATTATCAGTGATATAGGAAGAATTACTCCTTACTCCACCATCTTCATTCTGAATGAGAAGTTTGTTTATATCAGCATTGACAACCTAAGCAGTGGATCCTTCTCATTTCTTTTCATGTCCAATGCTCTTTGGGAAAATGAAGGAGCAGGTTTTGTACAGCACCTGCACAAGGCTGAGCTCTCTGGATACAATCATTGCCAAAAGAAGAACTTTCACATCTGCTCTTTCAGTTTCATTGGCATCAGTTTACAGTGAACCTAAGATATTTTCCAGTGCAGAGGTGTTATTAATCCTTCCTATATATTTCTGGAATACTGGAAAAGGATAGACTGAGAGGGGATCTTCTCAATGCTTATCAACATCTAAAGTGGATGAGGGCAATAGGAAGGGACCAGACTCCATGTCCTGAGACTGAGAGACAGGACAAGAGGAACACATCAAGTTCCACCTAAACATAAGGAAAAACTTCTTTGCTGTGAGGATGCAGAGCCCTGGCCCAGGCTGCCAGAGAGCTTGTGGAGTCTCCTTCCCTGGAGAGATTCCAAACCTCCCTGGCCATGATCCTAGAAAGCCTGTTCTAGGTGACCCTGCTTTAGCATGGGGCTTGGATTAGGTGATGCCCAAAGATCCCTTCCAATCCCTGCCATGCTGGGATGGTGTGACTCACAGGAAAATGTGACTTTCCACCAAAAATGATCCTAGAAGACCAAAATATCAAAGCTCTTCAGGGCAGGAACTACCTCTGACTGTGCCTGTACAACATTTGCTGACAATAGGGCTCCAGTGAAGGTGTCTAAGATGCAATTACATAATGCATATATATATATATATAATGGGATGTGTCACTACTGCAGTGTTAAGCTATATTTGGAAACCACCAGGAGAAAAGCACTTTCCCCATCTTCTTTTTTTTTTTTTTCTTCTTTCTATTTGACTATGAGGAAAAAAAAAAAGTGTCTTTGATATATGGAGCATTTTATGAGAACATCTTTTTCTTTTAATAACTGCTAATTTGCACACCTCACATCAATTGTTGGTGCAATTAATTGTGGATGCAAATGAGAATGTTTAGCTGTCTAACCACCTGATTGTGCCTATAAATCAGTGACAGTAATTATGTGTGTAAATGTTCATTTCAGCCTGCAATTAATTTGGCCAAAATTGATAGGACAGGGAAAAAAAAAACCCACAAAAAAAAACCACTCTAGGCTGAAACTTGGTCCCCAGTGTGTAAAAAAAGAGAAAGCATCTTCTTCCTCAGCCTCTTGTGTCTAAATTTCAGAGAGCTAAGTAGACAAAGAGCAATGATTCCCCAGTCCCCAATAACTCACTGCCAGTGTTTCACAATAAAGTGCAATGGGAGAGGAAATATTTCCATAAAGGTTCATTAATCACAACATATTTGCCATGCACAACCACTCTGCAGAGCAGGTAAAGAACCCTGGGGGATGTTGCCTGGCACAGCATGTCATTTTCATAATAGGAAAAGCATCTTTTGCTCTCTTTTTTTTTTTTTGGGTCCACAAATGCTATAGAACTGAAGTTGCAGATGGCTCCACTGGCAGAGCTAGAGCCTCCTGGCACAAGCCTCAGCACTCCAAGCTACTTGAGGTATTTCTAGGTAGGGTTCATCATGGCTAGGCTTTGGGAACACAGCTCCAGGGAGGGCTCCATCCATGCTCTTCCCAAGCTCTTTTTCCAAGCGCTGCTGGCTGCAAAGGCCAATTTGGGACAGACAAGAGCAGTTGCAAAAGGCACAGCACAAGGACTCCTCAGGAGGTAGAAGCTGCAAGACACGATTCTTTCTACGCTGTCTTTTCTCCTCCAGAGTGATCCTGCGTGCCTGCTCCAAACCATGGGCGCCATTCAAACTAGTGTGTGTGCAGAGCTGCTGAGTGGAGGCCAGAGGAGAGCAGTTCAGGGGAGCAATATGGCCAAGGCTGAGCTGTTGTTTCAGGGAGTCCTTGCATCTCCTCTTCGGGGCTCCTCTCTTGCCACAGCCAGGGGCAAGTTGCCCCTAGAGCATGAGCTTAGGCAGGCAGGAGTTCTTCATCCTGGAGCCGTGAGCTGCCCAACGCAGCTGCGTTCTCAGCAGCATGGCCTCAAGGCTTGGAATTGCTGCTTGTTCTAGGACACACGGATTAGTCCCAGCATGTGTCCAATGGATGGTTAGGATTGTCCGGAGACAGCGCTGCTGGAAGCGCTCCAAGAGTCTAGGTAGGGTTAGTGATATCTCCAAAGAAGGGTGCTGGAGATGCTGCCTGCCCTCACTGTGTGCAGTTTCCCCAGGTGTGCCCCTTGGGAAGCACATGTGAGGCAGACCAAATAACCCCCACCCACCCCAAAAACAAGCTGCAGAAGGAAAGCCAAATCTTACCTGTCCCTGTTGTGCTGCAGAACACTAATGAGAGGGGTAGGAACAATTCAACTGATCATCCCTGAGAACCTGGGGGTCCAACAGCCCCCATTAGCAGAAGTGCACAGCAAAAGATGACTTTCCAGCTCCGGGCAGGAGGCCAGCTTGCTTTACCTAACCCTGAGGACACCAGAGAGAGTGCCTGTTATCCCCTCATGCTCTGACCCATCTAGACCTGGGCTAGGGTTGCTGGTTTGCTTGCTGTGCCTCTGTGGTCTCAGTCATTGAATTGTTCATTGCTGCTTCACTCCCACATGGGACTTTAATAAAATTCAAAGCCACCTGCTGTGATTTTAATTTAAATGTGAATTTAATGTGTTTTCCTTTTCTATTGCTGTGATGTGAGTTGTCAAGAGAAGTGCTGCAGGCTCAGATCTGGCCTCTCAGCTGCTTCTCTGTGCTACTCCCTGGTTTGTTTGATTCATGTTTGTTTGATGCCAATGGCATCCTGGCCTGGAGCAGGAACAGTGTTGGCAGCAGGAGCAGGGAGGTGATTCTGCCCCTTTGCTCACCTTTGGGGAGGCCTCACCTCCAGTACCGTGTCCAGTTTTGGGCTCCTCACTCCAAGAGGGACATGGAGGTGCTGGAGAGGGGACAGAGGCTGCCAAGCTGCTAAAGGGCTTAGAACATAAGCCTGAGGAGGAAAGACTGAGGGATCTGGGCCTGTTTAGCCTGGAAAAGAGAAGGTTGAGGGGAGACCTCCTGGCTCTCTGTAACTACCTGAAGGGAGGTTGTAGAGAGGCAGGGACTTGTGAATAGGAGAAGTGCTCAAATGTTTTATCTTAACCAATTAAAACAATTCATCTTTGAAGTGGTTAAAACTTACTGAAATTTAATATAATCTCAGAAAAAAAGGAAAAGGACTGTGAAAACATATTAAAAAGATCATAAAGAGATGCTTTCAAGACTAGGATGTGAAAGATATGTTGAGATAAAAAGAGAAAGAGAGATCCACATCAGTTAGTAGCCCACCAGGGCACTCTGGCAGGATGCAAGACACCATGATGCTTGTTCTTAATCTTCAGAATTTTTCATGAAGTCAGCCTGTTCTCTCAGCCAGACTGCAGTAGTTTTGAACTAAAATTGCAGTAGCCTAGACTTTCCAACACAGAGTAACAGAGAGCAGATCAGGATAGCACAAGAGCTCAAAGGCCACTCAGAGTGATGCTGGTGCTGTGACACAGGTGTGTCATGGGATACCACTGCAAGCTCTGCAAGGGTCACCAAAAGCATCACAGCAGCCAGATGGCTTGGTTATCAGGAGACATCCTTTGTTGTCTAAAACCACTCATTGCTCCTGCACCCACTTGAAAGCTCTTTAATTGCCTGGTAATTTCTCCCCTCTACTCTGCCCTGGGGAGGCCTCCCCTGGAATCCTGTGTCCAGTTGTGGGCCCCTCAGCTCCAGAAGGATAGGGAGCTGCTGGAGAGAGTTCAGCACAGGGCCAGCAAGAGCCTGAAAGGAGTGGAGCATGTGCCCTAGGAGGACAGGCTGAGAGAGCTGGGTCTCTTCAGCCTGGACAAGAGGAGACTGAGAGGAGACCTCAGCAATGCTTAGAAATATGGGAAGGGTGAGTGTGAGGAGGAGAGAGCCAGGCTCTGCTCCATGGCATNCTGCTGCTGCTGCATGGGAGCTATGCTAGTGAGTCACTTCTAATCACCAAGGGAACCCACAGCCAGATCTCATCTCCTCCTAAAATAAGAACTCACAGCTACACCTTCTCTCCTCCTAAAATAATCAAACTAGGAGAAAAAGCACTATATATTTGGCAGTAGCTGAAATATGATGTGCAATGCATTAGACTGGTGGAAGAGCAGGACAATGAGCTCAGCTATAGCAAGGCCCCAAGGTAAGACCACTCCAGGCTTCTTAGTCCACATAGAGAAAGGAGATCAATTCTTTGGAGTTTCTGAGTAGGGACCATGGTAGAATCGGTCTTTTTCCTGCCATGATTTGAACTAACTGTGAGGGAAGCCATATAATCAGCACATCCCTTTTACAGTTCAATTCAGAACACTAGGTCCTCAAAAGGAGTAGTATTTAGCAAATGAGGCAACACTAAGCTTTTGAGTGGTTTTGTCCTTTTGAATAAACCTTCACTGTTTTGAAGTACATCTCCTTTCTCTATGTAGACTAAGAAGCCTGGAGTGGTCTTAGGGGAATGAGGTGAATAGAAAGCTGGGATCCAGCAGGTGACCCAAATGCCATCAGGCAAGGAGGAGGAGGAGCAAAGGCACAGAGGGAGGAAGAAAATGTGTGGCGGTTGGGGAGGACAAATGACACTGCACAGGTTTCATCTTCTGGTGAAGCAGCAAATTCTAGTCTCTTTATTAACTACAAGTGTCTTCTTATATACCTTTTCTCTAGCACATGTGTCTCTTTGCTACTGGTTATATAGAACAATAATAATGCACTATTGGTTAACATTTGCATACTGCCAAGTCATCCTTGCTTTGCTAAACCCTTGCTCTATGGTTAGTCCTCCTCTGCTCTATGGTACACTTTACTATCTCCAAGGTCACTTCCTGACTCCATAACCTCCACAAAAATGCAGTGGGTTTGCCATTTGTTTTTAAGAAACGACTCATGTGCTTGCCATTGAACAAGGTGGTTATTTGTAAGCAGATATGTTACCTGTAAAATATCAATTCCTCCTTTCTTTACCCTCTCTCTTTTATTTCCAGGTATTTCCACACAATCTACTTGGGCATCCGAAGCCGACGGAGTGGAGAGAATGACAGATGGAGGTTTTATTGGAAAATGGTGTATGAGTATGCAGATGTGAGTATGCTGCATTTGCTAGCCACCTTTCTGGAAAGTGCACCCCAGCTGGTCCTGCAACTCTGTATTGTTGTGCAGACTCGAACACTCCAGGCTCTCCAAGGTAGGGATTCATTTAATCTATTTGGGGTTGGGTTTTTTTTTTTTGTATCATTTTAGGAAGATGTCATTTCTATACATACATAAGTTATCTTTCTTTCTAACTGCTGCGTGCCTTGGATTCGTGGCACAAGAGCAAATTTTGCCTGCTAGCTGCTATTAAGCTATTAACAATGAATCTCTCAGGAAAGCCTCTGTTGCTGGTTTTTAGCCTTTCTTGTTGGCCTTGGGTTATGGGTAGGATTGATACTGTTTTGCTTCCTGCACATCCTTGTCATAAAAGAGCTCTTCTGATTATCCACGGGGCCAACATGAAAATTGCATCAATCAAACTATTACTCTTCTCCCTTTGCTGCTTTCTGTGCGTGTTCAACCCCCTCCAAACTCCAGTAATGAGGTTCATATGGTATTATGCAAAAGAGAAAACAACACAGCAGAAAACAGCTATTCTGTGAAGAAAATACCAGTGTCTGTGGCATACGTGGCCATCAGTTCTTGGCCATGTTGATCTGAAATAATACAAGTGAGCTCCTGGGCATTACAACAGTATTCCTTGAAGCTTTGGGTTTGCCTCTAAAGTTGATAATTTCAGCAAGCTGGTTTCTTCTTTCAAATGGTCAATGTATCCATATGTCCTGCCATAGGGATTGGCAGTCAGTCGTACAGACAGAGGAGGATGTCCTAGACTGCTTTTGTGATGCTACTTTTGGTTACCTGACTGCTTTCCTTTCACGTAACACCCTTGTTTTACCTTATGGCTGCATTGAGGCAGAAGTTAGTGGTCTTGNCCTCCACAAAAATGCAGTGGGTTTGCCATTTGTTTATAAGAAACAACTCATGTGCTTGCCATTGAACAAGATAAAACTGTGACAGCACTTTGCTCCAAGAAGCTCTGGGCCTAAGCTGATTCTGAGTGCAGAGTGCTGGTTATTAACACGCAGTTAATGAAGTGAAAAAGGACTGGGAACAAAGTGGGTGACTGTGTGAAGGCCTTGATCCTGGGCAGTTTCCTGTGGATAAATCAGAGGCTTTTCATTTACCTCCCCTTTGAAATGTCTGATAGCAGCTGTCCTGCTTCCTGTGGGTTTTTGGTTTTGTTTCTTTAGATCTCAAGCTCTGTCACCTTAAGGGAAAAAGAAAGCCAAAGTTTCTGTTCTAATTAGTTGGTGCTCTGTACAAGGAAGGTTGCTGAAGCAATTCCTACAGCTATTTCTCCAAATGATGCTGTCCCACACCAACCAGTCTGAACTGTTATCATTCGGGAGAAGGTATTATTACTTCAAGAAGCTTTGTCCCCTCAGAAAAAGAGACTCCAGAGAAAGTCTTAGGAGAAGAACATAGCCAGAATACTGTCTGGTCAGCTGTAATTTAGCTGTCTTCATAAACTATTAATACAGAAGTCCTTTTGCCCTCCTTTTAGTGCAATCACAGATGTGTCTGTGAGAAATGTGGCTGGTGAGTAGGTACCAAGTCTGTGATGTGCTCTACAAGTGGTTGTTAATTAGAGAAAAACCCAAAATGCTTCATTTAAAAGGCAGAAATGGTACCTGAAGCCTGCAATCAGCTCTGTGAAATCTATGTATCTGAAACCAGAAAGGAATAAAACTATAATTATGGATTTCAGCTGAGAAGGCTGAAAATATTTACTTATCCTCTCTTCCCCCATTTTCTTCCATCTTCCAAGGAGAAAAGGCTCCATTTAAAGCAACTAAGAAAATTAAACAAGGTTGCAGCATTTTTCTTAAACAGTGGTACCATTATATTCCCCTGCTGAAAGCTAGAATGTTTTAGTACATTGCCAGCTGTGAAAATCTTCTCTCTACATTCTCTTTCTCCAAAGAAATGTTAAAGGTAATGTGAGGCACTACAGGCTGGTAGATTTGTTGGGAGGCTGCAGAAGGAGAGCATCATTTCTCTCAGTGTTACCATGCTACAAGTATAAAGAGGCTAGCCATAAGGTAAATGCTTCAGCTAGCTGTCCATCCATTCCCTTATCCTCTTCTAGAGGGTTCTAACATGGATCAATACACAGAGTCTTTGATTGATTTTATTTGTTTAGAGAATGCTACTCAGTTGTTATGATTGTTCTTTTAGTTCTCTGTCCTTCAGGACAAAGTTCTCATGCCAACTGATACGTGCCATCTCTAGTCTGTGTTCTTAAGAGTATGCTTCCAGCACAAACCACAAATTGCCCATGGGGAAAAGAATGATACTGGAAATGCCACAGTCTATAAGCAGAGTATTTCTAATATCAAGCCATTAAGGACCACAAGAAAAGCTGTTAAATGTTTTATTTATGAAATGGTATGTTTTCCATTCCAAATACACCAAAACAGCATCATTCCCCAGTGCTCTGGGTGTGATTGAATGTTCCCTCTTTTGTATTGGGTGTTGGCTAGGTGTGGATTATCTCTTATTTCAGTCCTTAAGCACTTCTCATCCTGATAAGAAATAAATACAGGCATCTGCATTCATCCTTCTGAAGATGAGGAAAAATACTGTGCAATGTGTGCAAAACCTTCCCTCTTAGTGCTCCTCACTCTGCCCTGAGGGCCACTTCAAAAACCCAGAGGATGCACCACAAGGATCCTTGAGCACTGGGCTCCCCAAGCAAGGTGAATGTCTAGCAAGGATGTAGACCAGCTCCCTGGGAAGGCTGCAGGAGAACACTGGACTTGATGATCTTAGAGGTCTCTTCCAACCTTAATGATTGGATGGGCATACACTTCATTGGGTTAAAAACTGGAGAGATGGCAGAGTCCAGAGAGTTGTGATCAATGGAGTTCAATGCAGGTGGCAGCCAGTCATGAGTGGGGTCCCACAGGCTCAGTCCTGGGGCCACTCCTGTTTAACATCTTCAGCAATGATTTGGCCCAGGGGATGGAGTGCACCCTTAGCAAGTTTGCAGATGACACCAAGCTGGGTGCCAGTGTGGATCTGCTTGAGGGCAGGGAGGCTTTCCAGAGGGATCTGGATAGGCTGGATGGCTGGGCCAAGGCCAATGCCATGAAGTTCACTAAGGCCAAATGCCAGGTGCTGCCCCTTGGCCATAGCAATCCCCAGCAGTGCTCTAGGCTTGGGGAGCAGTGGCTGCAGAGCTGCCAGGCACACAGGGACCTAGGGGTGCTGAGTGACAGCTGAANATTTCAGAGCCAGGTGGATGTTGCATTGGGAGCATCATTGAGCAGGTTGCTAGGGCTAGGACAAAGGCTGCACTGATGATCTTCAAGGTCTCTTCCAGCTGGAACTGTTCTAGGATTGCTTTTGGGGAGGCTGCAGACAGTCATTATGGAGTGGCATCTGCCTTGGCACCCAGAGAAATCTCAGTGTTGGGAGAAGATTAGCTTATTATCTACAAATTGATTAGTCTTTAGGAGTTCCTCAAAGCTGGCACAATTAGAAGCAATGATCTCTCTTTCTTACTCTTCCTACAGCCAGCAGCCAGGTCTCTTGCAGAGTGGAAGGAGTGAAATGGTTTATGGGGGAGGCTGATGCTTTCACAGTGCTAATTCCTCAAGAAGACAAATAGCTTCAGAGTGATGCTGGACTAAGCTGGAGCTGTGCTAACACCCCTATTACCTCCAGTTCTTTCCACTCTGGTGGTTCCTTTGAGTTTGAAGAAATATCTAGTCTCTAGAAGACAGATGTGCCTTGAAAATAAGTAATGCCTCAGTCTTTTCTTCATGGGAATTTCCCTTCCTTTGTCCTCAAGTGCTCTGAGCACATCACTCCCACAGCAATTTCTCTGCTGAAGCAGCTGTACCTCCAAACTGCATGGCAGGTTTCTTGCCCTTCTTTGGACATGCTCCAGCTCCTCAATGTCCTTCTTGAAGTGAGGGACCCAAAACTGAATACACCTTTCAAGCCATTTAGTAAATAAGCACTAGTTTCACAGTCTTTGCTATAAAAATGAACACTTGCACAATAAACTGTCCTAGGCTAAGTGTTTGGCAGGTTTGCTGACACAGTCAGATCAGTCTGTGCAACTGCTCCTTGGCTGGCTCTCAGGACATCCAGAATCATGGCCACATCTCACTGCACTTGCTCTGCTGACTCCACAAGTCTTAGGACTGGCAAAGTGATAGACAGATCTGGACTGCCAAATTGGCTGGGAGAGGTTATTCCACAATCACTTGAAACCCATCTACCTGCTAGCTGCCCCTGAAAGTCTTTCATTTAATCATGGAAAGTCCTGCTAGCAGCTCACCCAAGCTGTGTGTTCCCATTGTGTCACTGGCATTCCTCTGGCTGCAAGCTGGGTCCTTCCAACACTTTTATTTCATAGAATAAGTTGGATTAGAAGGGACTTTTAAAAGTCATCTAGTCCACCCTCCATGCAATGAGCAGGGTCATGTTCAACTAGCTCAGGATGCTCAGAGCTCAGTCCAACCTGAGCTGGAATGGTTCCAGGGATGGGGCATCTGCCACCTCTCTGGGCAAGCTGAGGTTGCAGTTTTCCCCATTGCTAAGTTGGTTGAGGCTCAGCAGGATCTAGTTGGGCTCCCTTGGGCAGGAGAGTGTTACACAACTGGTAGTGCCAGCCCTGGGGAGGCAGGGGTGGGCAGAGAAGGTCAGGGCTGTACCTTTCTGTGGCATCATGCTTTAGAATCATCGAATCCTAGACTGGTTTGGGTTGGAAGGGACCTCTGGAGCTCATCTAGTCCAATCCCCCTGCAGTGGGCAGGGACATCCCCAACTAGAGCAGCTTGCCCAGAGCCCTGGCAAGCCTCACCTGCA
This sequence comes from Bucco capensis, assembly GCA_013396975.1. Classification (NCBI taxonomy): domain Eukaryota; kingdom Metazoa; phylum Chordata; class Aves; order Piciformes; family Bucconidae; genus Bucco; species Bucco capensis. Next base: position 156,190 of record VWZO01020564.1, on the reverse strand, counting down.
ATGCCTCCAGGGATGGGAACTCAACCACCTCCCTGGGCAACCTGGGCCAGTGTTCCACCACCCTCGTGGGGAGCAACTTCTTTCTAATGTCCAGTCTAAATCTACTCTTCTCCAATTTCAAACCATTGCCCCTTGTCCTTTCACTACAATCATACCTACAGACTGGCAGTCATCCCTTGGCACTCTCCTTTTGCATCCTTCAGTTTTCCCATGATGCCATTTGATTTTAGAAAGACTTAGCATCCTAAAATGAGTAAAAACTAGCAAGCACAAGATCTTGCTACTCATCCAGTGGGATACAGACTCCTATCCATTAACACACAGTTATTGTCATCTTACCCAAGGGCATAATGTTCTAGCTGCTCCTAGATGAGAAGAGAGAGGAGATTACTCCCTGGATTTACCACAGATTTCATTATTTATGCTGTATTAATTAACACATTGTTTAAATTATAGATTAGCTTCTCATTCCTGTTTACTGCATGGTATGCTGGCTAGTCAGCTCTTGAGGGGGTTTTGTTCTTCATCAGCCCCTGTGGGGGGTTTGTTCTGGCTTTTCCATACAGTCCTATTAATCAGAGTCTCTATCAAAGTTTAATCAAAGTCTAATCAAAGTTTATAGCACATAAAGCTGCGCTTCTTAATCTAGACTGACAGCAGTGCAGAAGCAAAAGGAGAAGTTCAGAACAATTTCTAAATTCATCAGCTTTCCTTGAAGTCACCAGAGTGCCATGGAGCTGCTGGATGCTGCTGACACTGCATAGCCATGGAATGGCCTCAGGCAACCATTTTCCCATCTGCTCCCAGCTCTGCTGGGCTCTGGAGCACAAATCTTGTGAGGAGCAGCTGAGGGAACTGGGCTTGGTTAGTGTGGAGAAGAGGAGGCTCAGGGGAGACCTTAGCTCTCTCTCCAGCTCCCTGAGGAGGCTGCAGTGAGATGGGGGTAGGGCTCTTCTCCTGGGTTAACAGTGAGAGGATGAGAGGAAATAGCCTCAAGTTGCAGCAGGGGAGGTTTAGATTGGATATAAGGAGAGATTTCTATCCTGAAAGTGTTGTTAAGTCTTGGCCCAGGCTGCCCAGGGAGGTGCTGAAATCACCATCCCTGGAGGGGGTTAAGAAACATTGAGATGTGGGCACATGGTTTAGTGGCATGGGAGTGCTAGGGATGCTTGGACTTGATGAGCTTAGAGGTCTCTGCCAACCTTTGTAATCTCCTGTAATCTCCTGCACTGTTCTATGCTGGCACTGCAGTTCACAGGGACACCAAGCATTCCTCTCTGTGCTTGCTGCTCCACACAGATTGCTGTCCCTGTCTGAGCTGGGCAAGAAGTGCAGAGACTTGCTCATACTTTCTAACGTGGCTGGTAGGTGCTAACTTTATCTGGCAGAAGAAAATTAGGTGTTAGCTAGTTCATTAAAAAATCCTCTGGCAAAGCTCATCCTTGTGCTTCAGGAATTCAAACTCTTTTCCTATCAGTGCAATAAACTGCCATTCCCTTAAGTCTAGAGACAGGCTAGAGAGATGGGCAGGGAGAAACTGAATGAAATTTAATAAGGGGAAGTGTAAGGTACTCCATCTGGGAAAGAACAACCCCATGGATCAGTACAGACTGGGAACTGATCTGTTGGAGAACAGCCCTGGGGAAAAAGCTCTCGGAGTGCTGGTGGCTAGGAGGATGCCCATGAGGCAGCAATGTGCCCTTGTGGCCAAGAGGCCAATGGCATCCTAGGATGCATTAAGAGGAGCGTGGCCACAAGAGCCAGAGAGGTTCTTCTCCCCTCTCTTGTGCCCTGGGGAGGCCTCCCCTGGAATGCTGTGTCCAGTTGTGGGCCCCTCAGCTCCAGAAGGATAGGGAGCTGCTGGAGAGAGTCCAGCACAGGGCCAGCAAGATCCTGAAAGGAGTGGAGCATGTGCCCTAGGAGGACAGGCTGAGAGAGCTGGGTCTCTTCAGCCTGGACAAGAGGAGACTGAGAGGAGACCTCAGCAATGCTTAGAAATATGTGAAGGGTGAGTGTGAGGAGGAGAGAGCCAGGCTCTGCTCAATGGCATCCAATGGTAGGACAAGAGGGAATGGGAGCAAGTTGGACCACAGGAGGTTTAGTATTAACATGAGGAGGAACTTGTTTGCAGTGCAGGTGCCAGAGCACTGGCCCAGGCTGCCCAGGAGCCTGTGGAGTCTCCTTGTCTGGAGCCATTGCAGAGCTGCCTGGACACATTGCTGTGTGAGCTGGTCTAGGTGCTCCTGCTCTGGCAGGGGGGTTGCACTAGATGATCTTTCTAGGGCCCTTCCAACCCCTAACATTCTGTGATTGTGTGACTGTCACTGCAAATCTGTTTGGCCAAGCTGCAGGCAGAGTCTGTGAGTGTTGCTTGCTCTGCTTTTGCTTTCCCTCTGGAAAGGCTGAGTGCTAGACTGCAGTGGTGCAGAACCTTGACAGCAGAGAGAAAAGCAGTGGCAGCTTGCCCAGAACTCAAGGGCTGCACCTCATTTCCATACAAATATACATTGAATTGTATAAGATTTTACATCAGAATTCCTTTTTTTTTTTTTAAGTTTTATTTCAAAAGCACTACAAACATGGGCAGCAATTTTTTGGAGTAATCCAGAATTGCTCTAAAGGTGGAAAAGAAAAGCTATATGAAAGCATAGTGTTGTCCTTATAAAAGAATTGTAAAGATATACAGAATCACAGAATTCTAATATATTTCTAAGCATTGCTGAGGTCTCCTCTCAGTCTCCTCTTGTCCAGGCTGAAGAGACCCAGCTCTCTCAGCCTGTCCTCCTAGGGCACATGCTCCACTCCTTTCAGGATCTTGCTGGCTCTGTGCTGGACTCTCTCCAGCAGCTCCCTATCCTTCTGGAGCTGAGGGGCCCACAACTGGACACAGGATTCCAGGGGAGGCCTAACCAGGGCACAGGAGAGGGGAGAAGAACCTCTCTGGCTCTGCTGGCCACGCTCCTCTTAATGCATCAATGAACAAATAGGATATGCTGTAGAGTAAATGTGGCTCCTGCAAATGACTTTTAAAGTGATCTGTAAGCCCCTTTGCAAATCTCAGAAGGCTGTCTAACACTCATTGGGGCAGAGCCATCAGATTAGCCCATCCTTGGTTCTGATGGGGAAGGAGAGGACATTCTGAAGGCAATCATGTCATAGAAGCCATTTCATAACCTGATTACAAGCTTAAAACTAGTTCTACCCTTTGTGTCTAATATGCCAGTTGGAAGTTTAATTTTCTGATTGATAGAGACCTGCTGCTGCTGTCCTGCCTTTCTCATTTCATCAGCAGTCTGTCCCTATTTATTGTTGTGCCAGCCCTGGTTGGACTCTTGTTCCCTAAGGAAATGAGCTTCATATGATTACATAGTCCATTTCTGTCTTTCAGTCCTGACTTTTAAGAACTTCTGATCCATTGCACTGTTTCACTCAAATAGAAAAGAACAGCCAACATCTCAAAGACAATTATGTTCCTTTAAATGGTGTGGGAAAAGCAGCCAAAGCAGACAAAAAAAACCCCAAACAAACAAAAGACAAATGAGAAGGGAAAATCAGGCAGAATTCAAGCATTCTGTTTTTTCTTAGGCAGCAGCTACCAGCCAGTCCAAATATGCATCCTTCCAGACAAGGCATTGCACTGCTCTCCCCTGCCCAGTGGGACTATTGTGACAGACAGATGGGATTAGGGAATAAGAGACACTTTGATGGCAAAGTAAGAATCATTCCTCCTGCTGCTCGTTCCCATGAGAGGGTCTGCATCCTCTTGATTATCTTCATAGACTTTCCCTTCAGCAGTTCCAGCCTGAATTCATCTTTGGTGAATATGGATGATCAAGAAGAAGAACCTCTCTGGAGATGATATTTCTCCAGAGCTCTCATATTTCTCCTGGCAATATCTCACTAGGTATGAGCTAGGATTGTGATTCCCTCTTGACTCAGGCATTGCACTGGTTAATCCAAGTTATTTCATGATCCCTTAAAACACATAGGCTCTTCTGGTCTCATGTCACTCTGATAAGGCTTCAATTACATTAAAAAAAAAAACATTATTAGCAGCAAAATGCCTGTAATGACATTTGATCTATTTCTACTTTCCCAGCCTGCAAGGTATTCCTGATTTTTCCACACACCTCTCTCCTTTTCTACATTGATAATGTCTCCTAAAACCTTATTGGTATATTACTTTTTCAAACCAAGGTCGTGAAGAGAAATATTCAAACAAGATGATTGGTTCCAAGGGTATTGAAAAAAGGAATAGCAAACCTGCTCCTGCCCAAGAGTTTTTCAATAGCATTTCACCATAATCCTGTAGGATCTTTCTCCAGGCAGTTCCTTTACCTGCCTTAGCTTTCTCCTACTAATCTCCAGCTTCTCAAGCTTCTCCAGGACTTTCCCATTGGCATGGGCATCAGCATTCTGCCAAAGTTTGGATGGATTAGATCTGCTACGTTTTATTAGTTGAAAAAGGAGTTCTAAAAGAAAGAGATCAAGTTATCCTAGACTCTGTGGCTCACTTATAATCTGCTTTTTCACAGATCTATGTCATTTTTCACCTTCTGTTATGTTTACCTGCATTTCCAATTAGTTTTTGCTCTAAAGGCTGTTGTGAATTGCATGGAAGCTTCCACTGGCTCTGTCTCAGCTCTTGTTTCAAGACTCCTACTTGGAAATTGGTCTATAAGGCATAACCTGTGTTGCTGATCATGCTCTTCCCATTTGCCTCTAGGCACTATTTCTGAGGTGGCTTTGCATGCTGCTAGGGCTGGAGGTCATTTCCAAAGCATTTTTTGCTTTGCAGAGTTTCAAAGCTCCAGAAATTCTTGTGTTTCCCCTGAAGGAAAATCCAAGTCTCCTGCAGAGAGAAGTCCCTGAGCAATTCACTTCTGCTGCCTTCACTCATTTCTTTAAAATCCTGATAGGCAGACTCACTAGCAGAACTATTTTTGTTTATGCCACCATTTTATTTAAATTAAACCAGCATCCATGTGATCCAAAGCTATTTTTGACAAATGGCTGTCCTGTAACAACCTCAATCCTTTCTGGAACTAAGTTTAGAAAGAAGCCTCTCTGCTTTCTGTCAGAAAATCTGTCAGTTGACACTCTGCAGGATCTGGAGTAGCATTTGCCATCAGTAGCATTTGTTCTCCAGGCTCTGTCTCAGAAATGGGAATCTGCCATGAGGAGACAATGCTCTGCCGAATTTCTCCCTGCAGTCGAGGTTTGAATATCTCTAGCCATACCCAAATTGAACTCTGGAGTTCTCCAGCAGACTCTAGAATAACTACCCACTATCTTTCCTCATAGTAATTCTGTTTAAAGCTGCTTTATCAGGGATTCCTTTTGGAATAACACCAGGCTACACCTACCCAGCTCATATGCTGTGTGCTCCAGCCCCTAACCATCTCGGTGCCCTTCCACTGGCCTTGCTCTAGTNCAACTGTTCTAGGATTCTGTACTGAGGCCTCTCTGCAGTGCAGCCCTGCCCTCCAGCACATCAGCTTTAAGATCATTGTGAACCTGGAGGTATTGTGAAGAGAAATTCCTTACTGTTAGGGAGAATGTCAAAAAAAAACCACAACACCCCAACTTCAACCAACCTAAAATTACTTTCAGGTTATCTACAGGTTTTGAAATGTAACAGTGGCTCTACAAAGCTGCTAATATATACATAGTGGTAAAGACAGCCAAGACACAAAGCAGTGCATGCAGTTTCTCTGAGTGTGATGTATTGCCTACACATTGAATTTTATCTCTTGGGGAATGTCAGAAAGTTAGTAGCATATCCTTCTGCTCCCCTTTTGGTTGTGCTGAAAGCACATTTGCCAACAAACAAGTTCCTAGTTTCATTTTTGGGTTCCTGTGTTTTCTATGACTGGTAATTTTATTCAGGGGGTGTTGGGGGGGGGAAGTGATGCATGCTTGGCACAGAAAAAGCTTTCTTGTGTCTAATAAAGCAGTGAGAAGTTTCAGTCGTGCTTGTGTCTCACCCAGAGACTGCACAGTGCTGCAGAGATGAGAATTCCTGGGAGTTCTTCATCCTGCAGTGGCCTTTAAAGCTTCAGTCAGGCAGCCAAGGGACATGTCCAGCTTTACTCACATCTATAGAGCTGAAATTTTCTCAGCTATTTTCTTTGTTACACAGAATCATTAAGGTTGGGAGAGACCTCTAAGCTCATCAAGTCCAACCATAGCTATCACTGCCATACCACTAACCCATGGCCCTGAGGAGAGCATCTAGATGTTTCTTAACCCCCTCCAGGGATGGTGACTCCAGCACCTCCCTGGGCAGCCTGGGCCAAGACTTAATAACCCTTTCAGTAAACTGCATGATACATCCCTTCCTTTGTTCATCTTCCACCTTTTGGCTAATCTGCCAAACTACTTTCTCTTTGGCCAAAATGTACTAGAAAAGTAATCCTTTCTGTGAGACTTTTAGCTGAAAGCTGCAGGTCAAAAGTGGGACTTTCTGTTTTAAAATGTGTTTTGCATGAAGTTTGAGTTTAGTTGTATGCAGGATGATGAAATCACCTCTGGAAAATAGGATCTTGAAATGATTTCATAAGTATTAGTGTTTTTCTATTATATACACAGGAGGTGAATGTCAAACTGCAAAGAGAGGAGGGGTTTGAGAAACATTTAGATGTGGTACTTAGGGCTATGGTTTAGTGGTATGGTAGTGACAGGGATGGTTGGACTGGATGAGTTTAGAATCATAGACTCCTAGAATGGTTTGGATTGGAAGGGACCTCTGGAGCTCATCTAGT
>VWZO01020564.1:111858-149255 GCA_013396975.1 Bucco capensis | reverse complement strand
CCTCCAACTTACCCCCAGCACCCCATAGCTTGGTGTCATCTGCACACTTGCTGATGGTGCACTCAATCTTAAAGGTCTCTTCTTGTGATTCTGTGAGAAACAAAGCCCACAGTGAGGCTCAAGTGAAAGGTCCAGTCTGGCACAGGAAGGTCATCCCTGTAGGCATCTTCCCACTGGAGCCTGTGGAACAGCTTTCATGGATAAATATTGACTAGGCTGTGGTTTACAGGACCTTTGTTTTATAAAGGGTTATTAACTAGGTCTCTTCTGGGTCTTGACATTCTACCTAACCTAATGGGGATGCAAGCCTATTAAATATATTTTATTAGTTTTTGGTTTCCCTAGCTAAATTATAATGAAAATAAATTTCAGCCCCTTTTTTTGTGGTTTGTTGTTGTTGTTTTCCTGTGGGTGTTATTGCTTGTAGTGTGTCAGTTAATAAAGTGGTAAAGTATATTCTGCTCCCTGTATATAATGAATACAATTTAAAAGCAAATAGTTAATGGCTTTTGTGTTACAGCTGAAGAGAAAATTGCAAGGTTTATTTTTCATTGGGGCATTTAGTGTATTGTTTGTGCTTGGGTGGCCAGTGTGCTCTCAGGAGTTAAATAGCCTGGGCAGGAAGAATCTCATGGTACAAGGCTACTGCATGACTATTGATCCCAGTCTGTTACATTGCCTCTGCCTGCTCTTTCCCACCCTGTGGACATTTTAAGGTGCAGAGGAATTATTCCATATTCACATAATTGAGTCAAAAGCATGAACTGAATCTTCTCTCAGTGCAGCTTTCCTGGCACAGCCATAAATAGTCCTCCTCCCTGTCACCTTCTGGCAGGCACCCAGGACTCTCGCAGGCTTTTCCAGGAGGGAGGCCCCAGCAACCCTGTGGCAGAGGGACTGATCATTCATGGAATGGTTTGAGTTGGAAGGGACCTTTAGAGGTCATTTAGTCCAACATCCCTGCTATGAGCATAACTAGATTAGGTTGCTCAGTGCCCCAANTGACCTAGGATGGTTCCAGGGATGGGACATCTTCCACTTCTTTGGGCAACCTGTTCCAGTGCTTCACCACCCTCATTGTGAAAAATGTCCGCCTTATATCCACTCTAAATCTCCCCGCCTTTAGTTTAAAGCCATTATGCCTTGTGCTGTCACAACAGACCCTACTAAAAAGTCTCTCCCCATCTTTCTTATAAGCTCCTTTAAGTACTGAAAGGTTGCAACAAGATCTGCCTGGAGCCTTCTCTTCTCCAGGCTGAACACACCNAGCTCCATGTCCTTTCTATGTTGAGGGCTCCAGAACTGGACATAGGAGAGGAGTTCCAACCCTCAGGAGCACCCTGCAGATGCTGGGCAGTGGGGTTTTTGTGACTCACATGTGGCAGAGCTCAGTGGCAGCAGTGAGCCCCTTGTGCCAGCTGCCCTATGGCTCCGAGCAAGGCTGCTGCTGCTGTGTCCCCGATGGTGGGGACAACCCAATGACTCACAGAAAAATACCTCCTGGCTTACTGCAGTTTCCAATCTGTGGCATGAAACAAACTAACCCCCAGCCTAGCTTACTGTTTGAAGCTGTGCTAAAATCTGCAGTAGCTCAGGGGCTGCTTCGTGAGCCATGCTGTCGTCCTCGTCACCGGGGCAGGCGAATGCCGGGGTGTAGCCCTCCTTCAGCCATCTGCTGCCACCCCTGCCTCAAAGCCCTCAGAAAGCTTATGCAACTTCAGGCTGTTTTCAGGTTTTAATGAGTGCCTTCTGTGCTCTCACATTCTCTTTCGTGGTCTGTGGTAAAACGGATTGAGTGGTTCATTATCACTGCAAAGGTGAATAGGTACGAAAGGGTTGTTCGTGCACCATCTGGTTAAATTGGATCTTTCCCAGGTCTCTTGTACCATAGAAAGGTGTTCAAAGCTCATTTTGAACTTCCTAGGTTAGTCACTCATGATAATGTAATAAGTAAGATGCTCCTAAGCCATGAAAAATTGAGCTCCGGTGATCTTCTTGATCCTGACCCTAAATGGCATGGTAGCATTTAATCTCTGGGTACTCATAGCAGCTTGTCATCCTTCCTACTTATATAGAACACAAACCATAACTGCTTTCCTAGGCAACTGGGCTCTTTGCTGGTTTTACTCAGCAGAAGGCAGAAAACATGCAATGTGAGTCCAAGGCAATAGTAAACTGCAAATGGCTTCCCTTGGCTTTTCTTCAGAGCCACTGTAGTCCTGGCAGATCTCAGAGGCATGCTGTGAGACCAGGGCTCTCATCTAGAGGGTTTGAATCAGGTATTTCCACCTGCAAGCACAACAGACAGGAAACAGTAAAAAGTGATTCTTCCAGGCAATGAATATTTTATATCTTTTTCTTGGCATTTCCTTTAGAAAGCAGGATCTTACTTTGCACTCCTATGGAGTCAGTTTTGTTTTAAAGAGCTGTCTCAGAAATGGCTGCAAGTGTCTTGAAGAAGCGATTCACCAGGAAAGGAATGGGGTTACAATCATCTCCTTGAGAAAAGATCCAAAGGAGTTTTCAGGTTTTGATGGTGTTCTTTTTTTCTTCAGGCTTTGAATTTCACTTCCTTGATAATGAAGGTAGCAGCAAAACTGAGAAAACAAGTTGGAAAGAGTGCCTGATGTAGCCATGCACCTGTCTGTCCCACTCCCCACACCTGCTCCAGGGTGATTCACTTCCAGTTCCTTCAATGCCATGCCTTGAGACATAGAGTGGTGCAAGCAGGGGCAGAATGAAGCCTTTGGCTTCCCAGCAGCACCAGCACATCTTGTGGCAGCAGCCTTTGGAGCCAGATGGGTTTTCTGAGCAGAGCATAATGGATTGCAATTGAGCTGATATTTTAAGCTAACAAATGTTTAGATCAGAGATGCTCACAACACAGACACTCACAATACAGGGCTGATTGCAGCATGACAGAAGCAGCTAAATGCTGTAATAGGGAAGGTGGTGTCAGCATTTCACTTCTAAATTTCAATTCCCAATGACTTGAAGTAGCTGTAAAAATTCACTTTTAGCCGAGGCTTGAACAAGGACATGAGCAATCTAAAAAAGGGGTCCCAGTTCAGCTCTGTGTGAAAGGCTTCCCAGTATGAAAGTGGGTAGCACAATCTGCTTCCCCATAGATAGGGTCTTGGGTTTGTTTCTGAAGCTGAGATGCATGTGGGGCAATAAGAATGAATAGAGCTTTAAATAAAGCTTTTCTGAAAAGATCAAATGTACAGAGCTGCAAGTGATCTCTAGCAAAGCACATCAGCCACACTTCACCTAACATGAAGGCTAAGGACTTATATATATATGTTTTTAATGTTTATAAATATGTTAAGGGTGAGTGTGAGGAGGAGAGAGCCAGGCTCTGCTCAATGGCATCCAATGGTAGGACAAGAGGGAATGGGAGCAAGTTGGACCACAGGAGGTTTAGTATTAACAGGAGGAGAAACTTGTTTGCAGTTCAGGTGCCAGAGCACTGGCCCAGGCTGCCCAGGAGCCTGTGGAGTCTCCTTGTCTGGAGCCATTGCAGAGCTGCCTGGACACATTGCTGTGTGAGCTGGTCTAGGTGCTCCTGCTCTGGCAGGGGGGTTGCACTAGGTGATCTTTCTAAGTCCCTTCCAACCCCTGACATACTGTGATTCTGTGACTAGTAAACTCAACAGTGGCAAAGTCAAAAGTGTGCGTGGAGAAAGTGCTCTCTCTAAACCACTAGCTTGTATATAAGGTAGTCCTTTGTCAGAAAGAATCACTGAGGCCAAGCAATCAGCAAGGGGAGCCAAGGGTTGAAGAACCTTCTTATTCATCATTAGCATCATCATCATCAGATTTCTAACAGCAAATGCTTACAATCTAGCCATTCTGGAGCTCTTTACACACTGTATCCAGGCACAGGCTGACAATCCCTTGTGGTCTTCTGTGGCCCCTGGTGCCATAACTGTGCCCACAGCAGAGGGAGCATTAAACTCATTGCCCACGGGAAAGTGTGGGGAGTGAGACCCATGTTCCTAGAATCCTTGGATGGGTAGCATGAGCTCATTAGCCTTCTGNGACACACTGTATCTTTCAGAGTTCTGAGGTAGAAAAAGTCATTTTCTTCATGGCAAGGTATTCCTGAACTGCTTATTGGGGACTCTCTTATACCTTGCAGTGAAGTGTCTTGCAGTTGTGCCAGCAGTGACAATGCTGACCTGCAAGTCCAGTGCAGCTGACTTGTCTTCCCTTCCTCTGTTAACCACAGATGAACTTTTCTGCATTATGAGCTTTTTTTCTCCTGCTCAAAGTTTCATCAATGAGGAAGAGGCACCAAGAGCAAGCCTTTCAGATTATACATTCAGAAGGACTTAAACTGGCTCTTGCAGAACAAATTAGGAAGATAAGACACTTTAAAATATCTTGTGTTTTGACAGTCTTGATATCTGTACACACTGTGAACTGAGTTCCAGATTTGATGCTAACTAGGGAGTTCTTTATGCAGCCTTAAAAGAGAAGTGACAGATCACTGCACATACAGAAGCTACAAGTAAAATGGAAAGGTATTGCAGGAGATGGGGAGACAAACATCTTTACATGAGTAATGTGTAGAACAAAGTCCTCAGCTAAGAGAGAATTGCAGTTGGAGATTTTCACACCTTTTTCCCCAGAGGAGCCATACCTGCCATGAAATAAAATAGTCCTGCTGGCAAGGCTGTGGGGAGATGATTCTCAGATACCAACTTCCAGGTCCCAAAAACTGTAGAGAAAACTTTGCCAAATATCTCCACTGCCAAGTCTGCAAGGAGACAAGAAAAAGATCTGAAGTCTGAGGAAAAGTGGAATATAATGAAGAGAAGAGCAGACTTTTAGATCAAGTCTTTGGGATGCTATTTTGGTTTCTTCCTGCAACTTTGACAAACACTTTAAAAATTGGGTGTCTAGAGTTAGGGAAAGGGAACCATAGTCAAGCACAGAAATAGGTAATCTACTTTTCAAAGAGAAAAGCATTTGTAGCTTTAAAAACTTTGTGGTTATGTGTTTGTATGTCAAGGCTACAGAGGAATTATCTACATACCTGTTGACCCAAGGGACAGTTTACCCCATTAAAAACACTGAAATCATATCATGTTGAAAGCCATGCAAGTATTTGTGAGTCTTTTTGTGACATCTTGTGAAATCACCAATATCTTACAGTCTTGTGGCTGATAATAATCCAGTTGCAAGGTATTTTGCAACTCATAATGCTTTCTTGACTCCATTAGTAAGCACTACAAAATCATTACTGGAGTTTGAATATAGATATTTCTTTAAAATAATAGAGATGTCTGGAACACATTTAGATTTTCTTTCATCTTTATTTATTGAAGTGTCTTGTGCACATCAGAGTGTGAACTTACTTATAAGTGTGTCTACACTTTTGCTGCCTGACAAGATGGCCAAAAGGAACAAAATCTTTCTTTAAGGATAGTATTAATTAACTAACATTTCAGTATTGTCTGCTTCCCCCACATGGACACAAAAGCATCCATACAAATTCATAAGCATCTCACTTGTAAGTGCTAAAATATTTATTAGCTTCTCCCAGTGACTGATTCTGGTTCCAGTTAAGCATTACTGCTCAAACATTCATTCTCTGGCTTATTAATCCACAGTGGCAAATCTTATTTCCTCCTCTTTCCTATCCTCTCCTCCCAAACAGTCTTTTTCCTCCCTGTTCTTTGCAGAAGATGCTGGTTTTTAAAGACAGTGTCATAAATTGTGAGGCAAAGGGAGGTGATGCTTCCAAGCAGTAGTTGTGTTGTCCAAACCAACTGCTTTAGCTGCTGAGAATCTTTGTATGGAATCATTAATAGCTCTAAAGTCATTCCAATGGTGCAGCTCACAGTGTGTTTCTATCGTGGCTTCTCCCAATAGTTAAAGGAATGTCAGGTGTTGGATGAGAAGGGATGTATTTGGGTCATCAAACTCACTGTGCTGCTATGAAACACAAAATAATGAAACAAGACTAAGCTACAAAATGCAAGTAAAAAAAAAAACCAACCAACAAAACCAGCAGGGCATTCTCAAACTGTGTGCAAAGTGAGCTAAGAATAGGCAAACTGCCCAGAGTGGTTCATTGTCCAGGGTCAGGGCTTGGCTGGCCACTAGATGAGTGATAGATGCTCTCTGAACCCCTCTGCCTTCCCAAAGGGAAATGAAAGGGAATAAGGGAGAGGGGTTGGACAACTAGAACTGTTTGAATGAAAATAATAACAATAAATAGATACAAATAGACACAAAACCAATATCAAACCCAACCCCTGATGGCAATGACATCACTGTCACCACTGATGCTGGGGCAGCACTGGGCAAGTTCCAGGCTGGACTCAGCAATGGACAGGAACCAGATTCAGGAGCTGGATTCAGGAACACATGGATTGGGATGAAAGGCAAAACAGACAGAGTCCTCCTCAGCCACTAGCCAGTGAAGAAGAGGATTGATCCTGGTGATCCCTCAGCTTAATCCTGATGAGGACATCCATGGATGCAATCCCTTGTTTGTCATTTAGGGTCACCTGTGCTGTCCCCTCCTCCCCACAGCTGCCACCTGTCCCTTGCTGCAGCCCAAGGTGTGCCCAAGAGTTAGCAGTGCCCTTGGTGTGCAGAGGAGCAAGGGGAAGGCAGAGCCTTTGTGCAGCCCAAGCCTGGGCAGCAACTCTCCCCAGGCACTGTTCTCCCTGCTAGCAGCACAGACTCGGAGAGAAGATGCTGGCAGCCTCAGGCAGGGCCTGGCTCAGCAGAGCTGAGCTGAGCAGGGACATCCCTGAGCAGAGTTAGTTCTGTTCTGGCTCAAACCAGGACAGTCGTATACTTATGTGTGGAGGGACTCAGGGCTGAGGTTAGAGATTGCCAGGCAAATAGACGCTAAATCTGAATTGTCCTCCAGCTGAGACATGAGAAATGTGCCCAACTCTCTTCACTCAGGACTGAGATTTCACCCTGAATGTGCACATCCTAAAAGCTATATAGGCTTGGTAGAAGTTTCCATCTCTGCTAACATTTCCTTGAAACAATTGCAAGGAAAAAGAAGTAAAAAAAAAAACCAACCCAGTAGTTATATTGCTCTAGCCTATGTGTTTCCATGTCCCAGTAAGCTTCAGGGTTTCACCAGGGAATGCAAATTAAAACTGACTGCAACAGTTGGCTCTGGATTTTGTTGTCAGGGAGCAGTATTCATTTCTTCAGTGCCTGCTTTCTGTTGCCTTTCTGCTTAAGAGAAAAAGAACAAAATGAGGTAAGGAGGCAGATCCAGACAGCATGGCATGAAAAATAAATATGCTAAAATTATACCTTCTTGCTGCCATAGAGTGCTGTAACCCAAGGGTATGGAAAAGCTAGAGCTACAATAGCAAAAATGTGCTGCTCTGAGAGGGGAAGAAAGAGGCAGACAAACAGATGAAGGTATTGGCCAGCAAAGTGCAAGGACCTAAGTGCCCAGCCACACTTCAACCTGCATTTCTATTTTCACTCCTATGCAAGCTTCACCCAAAGCCATTGTGAGACATTGTGGGGCTGGGTCTCTTCTGCAACATAGACTCCTAGACTGGTTTGGGTTGGAAGGGACCTCTGGAGCTCATCTAGTGCAACCCCCCTGCAGTGGCCAGGGACATCCCCAACTAGANATCCAAGTACTAACCGGGCCCAACCCTGCTTAGCTTCCGAGATTAGCCAACCTCGCGCATTCTCAGGGTGGTATGGCCGTAGGCAATTGGCATTCACAAATCNTTCTCCAGGCTGAACAATCCCAGCTCCCTCAGCCTGTCCTCATAGCAGAGGTGTTCCAGCCCCTGAGCATTGTTGTGAAAAAGCCTACGGCAACCCGGGATTCCCTGGTGGTTCCCCATCCATGTACTAATGGCAACCCGGGTCTCCCCGGTGGTCTCCCATCCAAGTACTAACCGGGCCCAACCCTGCTTAGCTTCCGAGATTAGCCAACCTCGCGCATTCTCAGGGTGGTATGGCCGTAGGCAATTGGCATTCACAAATCCGAAGCCTTCTCTTTTCCAGGATATAACATCGAATCCTAGACTGGTTTGGGTTGGAAGGGACCTCTGGAGCTCATCTAGTCCAACCCCCCTGCAGTGGGCAGGGACATCCCCAACTAGAGCAGCTTGCCCAGAGCCCTGGCAAGCCTCACCTGGAATGCCTCCGGGGATGGCAACTCAACCACCTCCCTGGGCAACCTGGGCCAGTGTTCCACCACCCTTGTGGGGAGGAACTTCTTTCTAATATCCAGTCTAAATCTACTCTTCTCCAATTGCAATTGTTTGCTCTGACTTTGGTTCAGGTTGGCTCAGTGGTATTGAGTTATTCTCCTCAGACATCATCCACTGTCACAGGGTTACTGTGAGGGATTCTTTTAGATGGATTCTGGTGAATATGCCAATGCTCTCAAACATCATTGATTATCTGGCTCGGGTTCCTCTTCTGACTTGTATATTAAATGAGCTGACATTTGTTTTGGCTTGTTTTGTTCTCTGCCAGAATTCAATCTCCAGTGAGCTTGGTTTAGGAATGCTCTCCCTTCTGCTATCTGCTTGAGTTGGAGCTTTAGTTTCCTGTTGATTTCAGTGGGGTTTTGAGCCACTCTTTGTATAGATACTGCTTGGAGTATCCAGTTCTTGCCATTAGTGAGAGTTTTATGCAAGCACATGTGTAGTTAGGTCAACAAGAAAGAAAAACTGTCTTAAACTAGAATCATAGAATCATAGAATCCTAGAATGGGCAGGTTGGAAGGGACCCTAAAGATCATCTAGTTCCAACCTCGCCGCACTGAGCATGGATGCCAATCACTAGACCAGGTCACCCAGGGCTGCATCCAGCCTGGCCTTGAACACTGCCAGGGATGGAGCATCCACAACCTCTCTGGGCAACCTGTGCCAGTGCCTAACCACTCTCTGGGGAAAGAACTTCCTTCTAATCTCCAATCTAAATTTCCCCTCCTTCAGCTTATATCCATTCCCCCTTGTCCTATCACAGTCTGACCTCCTAAAAAGTCTCTCCTCTTCTGTCCTATAATCTCCCTTTAGGTACTGGAAAACTGCTATAAGAACCCCTCGAAGCCTTCTCTTCTTCAGGCTGAACAATCCCAATTGTCTCAGCCTATCCTCATAGGGGAGGTTCTCCAATCCTTTAATCATCTTTGTGGCCTCCTCTGGACTCGCTCCAACAGCTCCACATCTTTTTTATGCTGAGGAGCCCAGAACTGGATGCAGTACTCCAGGTGAGGCCTCACAAGCACAGAGTAGAGAGGCAGAATCACCTCCCTAGCCCTGCTGCTCATGCCTCTCCTGATGCAGCCCAGGATGCTGTTGGCCTTCTGGGCTGCGAATATACATTGCTGGCTCATATCCAGCTTTTCATCTATCATGACCCCCAAGTCCTTCTCTGCACTGCTGCTTACAATGAGCTCTTCACCCAGTCTATACTCATATCTAGGGTTACTCCTTCCCAAATGCAGGACCTTGCATTTTGACTTATTAAACTTCATTTTATTCTCTTGGGCCCACTCTTCAAGTTTATCCAGATCCCTCTGGATGGCATCCTGCCCTTCTGGCATATCAACCACACCACTCAGCTTCGTGTCATCCGCACACTTGCTGAGGGTGCATTTGATATCTATGTCCAGGTCGTTAATGAAGATGTTGAAGAGCACAGGTCCCAAGACAGAGCCCTGAGGGACCCCACTCGTCACTGCTCTCCACCTGGACAAAGAGCCATTGACCACGACTCTCTGATAGCGTCCTTCCAGCCAATTTCTTATCCATCGAACGGTCCACTCATCAAATCCACATCTCTCCAGTTTGGAGATGAGGATGTCATGAGGAACCGTATCGAAGGCCTTACAAAAGTCCAAGTAGACAACATCAGTCGGTCTCCCCTCATCAACTGCTGCCATCACTCCATCATAGAAGGCCACCAGATTGGTCAGGCACGATCTGCCTTTAGTGAATCCGTGTTGACTACTTAGGATCACCTCTTTATCTTGTACATGCCTTAACATCCCTTCCAATACTATTTGCTCCATGACCTTCCCAGGCACAGAGGTGAAGCTCACTGGCCTGTAGTTCCCTGGGTCATCCTTTTTACCCTTTTTAAAAATGGGTGTGATGTTCCCCTTCCTCCAGTCCCCCGGGACTTCACCTGACCTCCACGATTTGCCAAATATGATGGAGAGCGGTCTTGCAACAACATCAGCCAAAACTAGATATTCCTTAGCTAGTTGTAGAGGAAATGTTTGCCTGAAATCAATATTACACCACATCACATGTCAGCTACATCCTGCTTACACAATGCTGATATCATTTATGGCCCAGTGCTGTAATCTCTGCCATCAACTGCTATGGGAGCTGCCTGAACAATGAGTCTCTATGATGAGTGAGTGGAGCATTTCATACCATCTGTGTCCCAGAACACTTAACAGGGCTAGATAAAACAGTCTCAGTAAATAACAGCAGAGAATAAATACATTTAAAAGGTTTTGGCAAAGAAAAAGCAGAAATCATTTGAACTATTAGTCAGTCATGCAGCACAGAGTGTGGCTGGAAGTGATGCCATGTATTTCTTTCAAAAACACCAAGAAATTAGACCAGGTTGGGGTGGTTTTTTTCCCATTTGCCCTCTGAAATACCAACACTACTGCTGAAGAAAGCTGAAAAGAATTAGTGTCATAAACAAGCAGCCTGGAGTCTAGCAGAGGCAAGCAGGCAGAGTGTTAAGCCTTCAGTTCAAGAAACCATCAAGTCCTTGTATAACAAGATACTTAAGGCAGGCTATGTGATTAGAGTTATTCAGCTGTGGAAAGATGGGCTTGTATTTAAATAAGATGATCCTAAGGAGGTTAAGGGTGGAATTAATCTCATGAACTGTACTTCTGTTTAAAAGTTAGAGGTCCTGTTTATGCTTCTCTTATAGCAAATTAAAAGAGAGATGAGGATCTGAAGGACAGTTGCATTCTTGAGCTAAATCTAACACAGATAAGATGACTTACCCTCTAGATATGGTCACTTCTCTCCAGAGACTAGAAATGGAGCCCAGGTAATTAATTTAGTTTCACTGTCTGACTTTAAGATGGCTAAAATCAAGGGAGATGGACACACATTTGCTTTTCCTACATCTTTCACTGCAAGATAGCTGCTTGACCAATCTGTAGAGGAAGCTTTCTTGTGGCTCCATGCACATGCCAGGAGTTAGCATCCCTTTAGAATCAGAAACATTTTGAATTCCTCCACCACTTAAAGTTTTCCTGTGTTATGTCCCAGGACTAAGCTAAAAGTTAATGAAAACAGGATGCTGCACTTAAAAACCTCATGGTTGAACTCATGGCAGTGCTGTGTCAAACCTACAGCAATGAAAGACACAGCAAGTGTTTGTGACAACATTGCTACAGGTCTTACAGTGACTTGTAGTACTTAGGCTGTCCTCAAAAATGATAAGAGTTCTGTTCTCTGAGGAGGGAACAGCTTGTTCCACCTGCCACAAGATCAGCCTTGTACAGAAAAATGTTCCAATCTAGTACCTTGGGAGTATTCTCCAACAAACAACTGTTTTGTCTAATTCATACTGGCAGGCACAACCTGAATTCAATGAATCAGAAGATACATGAAATCTCCTCAGTGAGATCCTTTGAGTAGACCAACACAGGCACCAGCAGCATCCCTCAGCTGCTTCAGAGAGCTCTTGGGGCAAAGGGGAAGAGTACAGAGGCCAGCTAAGACCTCTTGATTGCAAGTGCCTGTGTTGCAAACACTTGATGGATGGGGCATAAGGAAACTGGTTTTCTAGGGATGAGAGATGTCATATCTGGCCCATGTTGTCACTGGTTCTCACAGGCAGGCATGACATGTGCAGCCCTTGCACCACATTTTACACTTCTTGTTATTATAAATGCCTCTTGTCTACTGAAGGATCTTAATAATGATTGAATAACAAAATGCAAACATTCTACTTTGTCAGCATAAGCAAAACAACAATTATATCCAAGGTCCTACAGGCATTGCTCATTTGCACTAATAATTCCTGCTTTGCAATCAAGCTCTGTAAGATGCCAAGTTAATTATTTGAAACACTTTTGCACCACTTGGCACTTCTTTTGGACTGCAAGTGAGGGGTGTGAGGAGAGGGGGGGGCAAAAACAAAAGAGCAGGGAAGTGGAAATTCCATCACCATCAAATATTTGAGGCATGGGACAGAAGAGGATTTAGGAGGGAAAAGCCCTCAGGAGATTTTTCTTGTTGGAGGTTTCCCTAGTTTGTTTAATGGTGAAGCTGGAGGCTGAAGGGTGTAAGATGGACTGTGCACACACAAACAATGTTACCTGCTGCCAGAAACATCAATTATGCAGTTCTGATGTGTCTCTAGAGGCCTTGACACCTTTTTTTGCCCCTTAGGGTGCTCGTTATCTGCAGGAGCAATTAACAGATAGCATCTAGCATGATTTTTTACCTTTAGAGTGATTTCAAATCAAAAAGGAGGCTAAAAGAGCCAAGGAGGCCTGAGCTGTGAAGTTGTTTCTGAAGTATATTGGATAGAAATAATCAGTTAATTGAAGATACCTAGTGCCAGGGAGCCTGGATTGTGTCTAGCTCCTTTGGCTTGCTGAATCTTTGATGTTTTGGATAGATATTGTTGTTCCTAGGAGAGATTATGCAAGTGACACAAATAATGGAGAAAGCCTTCATTAAGTCATTCTGAAAGGAGAGGCCTAACTTCCCTTACTTCAGCAGCTTCAAGCTGATTAATCAAAAGATCTGCTTTTTCAGTGCTGAGAATAAAGTAAAGACAAAGGAGGAAGAAAAGCACACTTAAGACTGGTGTTGGAAAAAGAACTTCTGATCACTAGCAATCTGCTCTAATTCTCCAGACTGAGTGAACATTTTCAGTATGCAAGACTTATTTCAATATGTAAGACTTAGGAATAGCTTGGAAAGAAAATAACTGATCAAGTGCAAACTCCAGAATTCTGAGATAAAATGATTATTATAAGTCTTAAAAATAAAAACCAACCCAACAAACAGAACTTTAAAATACTGTCCTGGTTTGACCGGAAGCTAGGGTCAAAAGAACAATCTTTTGAGGAATGGTCTCCAAGGCCCCCCTCTCCCCACAGCCCTCACTAAACTGGCTGTGTTCGGGGACAGCAATAAAAGATAAAAAGCACCAGGCACACAGACAGTGAATTTCTAAGAATAGCTTTATCTAAATTTAAATGGTACAACAGTATGAAAGAGATAAACAATAAAGAAAGATAAGGTGGTTAGTTCAAAGATGGATTCGGCCCTTTTTCCCTACCATAAATCATCAATGTCTGTCCTGCCAGCACAAAGTCAGCAGGTTTCAAATCAAACACCTCCTCCCCCCTTCCAACCAATCACCTCCCCCCCTTACTTTCACACCGGGATGGGAGTTGCACAGATATCAGAGGAATTTCAAGAATGCCAGAGGGAAAAAGGCCGACTTCCGAGCACACAGCCAATCCGAGAGAAAGCAAGAAGCAGGAAGAGGAATTCTCACTTCCCTCTTAAATACACAAAAATACATCATCCCTCCACGCAGTCCGTGATTTGCTGTTTGTTGTCTCTCTTGAATGATGTCTCAGGGTCACAGCTCTTGACCCCTCCGTCCAGAGACACCGCGATGATGGTTTACAACTGCGCAGGTGCGGGGTTTCAATTCTCTCTTCCTTATCAGCTTCTCCCGGCTCCTCCCGGTGAATTCCTTTCATGGGCGAAGAAGGAGGGGGGGAAATAGTTCAACCACTGAGTCTTTTCTTATAAAGAAACAGTGTCCATATCCAAATTCAAAAGTCCAAAAGGGAACATGACGTACACTCTTAAATTTTAATCACTCCAGGACAAATACTTATCAAAATGTTTATTACTGCCACATCCCTTTAGCCCATCTAAGCTGCCAGGGTCTAACAGCATCTTTTAGTGTTTCATCATGAGATGTATGAGAGGTATCATGGGGTGTATTTTGGCTGATGAAGAGGAGGCAGAGTGGTTAGCATGTAGGACACCAAAGCAAACCATTTGACTGTGGATGTGGCTATCCTCCTTTCCAGGAAAGTAGATGAGGAAAGA
This sequence comes from Bucco capensis, assembly GCA_013396975.1. NCBI lineage: Eukaryota > Metazoa > Chordata > Aves > Piciformes > Bucconidae > Bucco > Bucco capensis. The sequence goes on along the minus strand of VWZO01020564.1, from coordinate 135,168 downwards.
GAGCAGTCAGAGGTCACACCTTTGATCTTGGGAGGGTTTCAATTACTCAGGTATTGATTAGGATGACAATTATACAAAAGCTGTAGAGAGGTACACAATTGTAAAGGTTGCCCAGGATTGCTTTCTTTAGCCATTTGTTGAGGTGACTGCATAATGAGAGCTTGTTTAAAAACTCCTCTCACCAGTTGTGACAGCTCTGGCAAATAAGCAACCTCTGAGGATCTGCTAAAATCTGTCTTGTGGTGAGGAAAGAAAACACTATTTCCCCATCACAGCTATGACCATTGCCTCCAGAAACTCCCAGTCAACTCACTTGTAAGAAATGACCATATGCCTTCCAAAGATCTTTTGTCTCTCCTACACTAGCTCAGCATATGTCTCTACCCTGACTAAACTCCTTAAAAGGTCAGGTTTAAATCCCACACATACCACCAACAGAAAGACACATGTGTGTGTAAATGCTACTTCATCATCCTACTATTAGAAGTATTCTTAAGAGTGAGGCTTTATATTCCTTCAAAAGAAGATCCATAATTAGGTGGAACACCCTCAAATATTACCATAATGGCAGTTAAAGTGTCTGTGCAGCATGGATTTCAAACCACTTTGCCAAATAGGTCAGTAGAAGTGAAATCTTATTCAGCCAGAATATGATCCACCTCTGTCTGCTCTATGAACTGTTTACTCATCACACACAGAGAGTGCTTCATAGTTAACCACAACAAAGCTTTTTCCAGGAGTTTCATTAAGCTGAGGACTGCTTCTAGGCCAAGGATCTCAGGTCATATTAGCAATTAATCCCATATATTTTCCTAATGCTTGAGCAGTGTATTAATTTGTAATTCATCCGAGGGATTAATGCTACTTTCAGCTATCCAGGCTCAAAGCCTTGCTAATACAGCATGCTTATTTCTTCACTTTGGGGAAGTGGCATGTGAAAAGGCTGATACTGCCTCTAGCATTGCTGTTTACTTAGCATCCCCGTGCCCCTTCTTAGCCAAAGGTGATTCCTCTGCAATTAAAATGGAATTTCATCTATTTCCAGCCTGTCTTTCATGGAGCTTCTCTGACACCATCTCTAATGAGCTGTTTGTGTCCATCTGGCTTAGTCATGTGAGGAATCAAGCAATTCCAGCCTTTCCCCATTCCATCAGGGATGCTGTTCCTCAGCTGCTGCAAGTGCATGTTCGGGCTGGGAGGGAAGTTTCTACAGAGGCCAGGGCAGACAGAGCAGCTCCATTGTGAGGATTTCCAGAGACTCATCGAGTGGTTTGGGTTGGAAGGGACCTTTCAAGGTCACCTGGTCCAACCTCCCTGCTGTGAACAGAGACATAGAATCATAGAATCCTAGAATCCTAGAATGGGCAGGTTGGAAGGGACCCTAAAGATCATCTAGTTCCAACCTCCCCACACTGAGCAGGGATGCCAATCACTAGCCCAGGTCACCCAGGGCTGCATCCAGCCTGGCCTTGAACACTGCCAGGGATGGAGCAGCCACAACCTCTCTGGGCAACCTGTGCCAGTGCCTAACCACTCTCTGGGGAAAGAACTTCCTCATAATCTCCAATCTAAATTTCCCCTCCTTCAGTTTATAACCATTCCCCCTTGTCCTATCACAGCCCCAGACAACCTGAGCTGGAATGGTAGCAGCGATGGGGCAACCTGGGACAGGGTTTCCTCACCCTTAGTATAAAACATTTCTTACTTCTATCTAGCCTAAGTCCTCATCTTTTAGTTTAAAACCATCGTCACAACAGAGCCTGCTCAAAACACTGTCCCCAGGTTTTACTGAACGGTGAGAAGTATTTGTGAGCACCAGGATCTCCCCAAAGCCTTTGCTGTAACTCTGCTGTGCAATTGTAAGCTAAGGCAGTGCCGCATGGTTCACCACCCCTGCAGCCCACAGGGACTTGCAGGAGAGAGAAACCACCAATCTCCACATGCCTGCTGGATGAAACAGCCCAGAAAAATCCTTCTCGGTGCTTTATTCACCCTAGAGATAGGGAACTGCACTATTCAGCTGGCAGATCCCATTCTTCTCTCGCTGTCAAAATGCCGGGAAGCCCCTGCCCAGCTGGCCGGAGCCCAGCCCGGCTAGCGCAGCCCCGCGGCGGCCCCGCACTGCCATCTAGTGGTAGCCTGGCTCGGAGTCACCGGCAGGGCTGTGGCGAGCAGCGGCAGGGCTGCTCCCGGCTCCAGGGTGCAGCCCCAGCAGCAAGCTATCTAGCTCTGAGCATCCTGGAAAATGTGGGGTTTGGGGAGTTCTCCTTAGAGGGAACAGTGCTTAGATTGAACCTCCGGGTGGAATGGTGAGCCAGGTCACAGAATCATAGAATGGTTAAGGTTGGAAGGGAGCAGCAGAGGTCAGCTAGTCCAACCTCCCAGCTCTAGCAGGGTTCCCTAGAGCACATCACTCACGAGTGTGTCCAGACAGGGTTGGTTTTTTTAATACCTCTAGGGAAGTCTCTAGTCTCTTCAGCCTGGACAAGAGAAGACTGAGAGGAGACCTCAGCAATGCTTAGAAATATGTTAAGGGTGAGTGTGAGGAGGAGAGAGCCAGGCTCTGCTCCATGCCATCCAATGGTAGGACAAGAGGGAATGGGAGCAAGCTGGACCACAGGAGGTTTAGTATTAACCTGAGGAGAAACTTGTTTGCAGTGCAGGTGCCAGAGCACTGGCCCAGGCTGCCCAGGAGGCTGTGGAGTCTCCTTGTCTGGAGCCATTGCAGAGCTGCCTGGACACATTGCTGTGTGAGCTGGTCTAGGTGCTCCTGCTCTGGCAGGGGGGTTGCACTAGATGATCTTTCTAGGTCCCTTCCAACCCCTAACATTCTGTGATTCTGTAACAGTTCAAAGCCTAGACTTGGCATTTTAAGCACCTACTTGAGAGAGATGCTGGGGAACTTTAGGCTTGTTCTAGTAGGAGAGGCTTGGAACTGCTCTGGTGGCTTTCATCAGAATGGCTGAAGGTTAAATAGATGTCACTAGGTATATAACCTAGAGGTTATAAAGATGAAAAAAAACAAATGGGAATTCTGGTCAAACTTTGTCATTCACATCTCTGATAGTAACTATACTACCAGAGACCCCCAATGAGTAAATATACTACCAGAAACCCAGAGTGCAGATAGGTGAAGAGGAAGCTGAAAGCAATTGGATACAGAGAATGAGCAGGTGGCTACAGTAAAGGAGTAGGCAGAGGCTATAGTGAAGGAATAGTCATGTCAGCTTGCAGTGGTTGAGTTTCCTTGCTCATCCCCATTGGCTTCTTTAGCTTTCTTGCTGGGGCTGCTAATATATGATGTGCGTATAATACAGTTCCAACCTTCTAAGAGAAAGCACAGCAAGGCAGATTCCTGATATTGCTTGGGAAAAAAAAACAAACAACTCCACACATAATAAATAGTCAGTGCATCAAAATTCATACCTGGGTTGTTTTTTTTTAGGAGAAGATATGCACACATTTATTACCAGGTTTAAATTCTTTATACTATCAAGTGTAGCTATACCCAATCCCAGAGGGAGTCCCCTGTAGAAAAAAGGGAAATATATTGCATCAGTATTTCATTACACAGTCCACTGATCACAAAACACATCCACTCTAGGTTTACCCCAGAGTCCCTACACAACATGCTGCTCACTCAGAACAAATGCAAGCTCCAGAGTCTCAGGAAAGGGAGTTTCAACCACAGCCTTTCACTGTAGCATCTTATTCCCTGTAGATGATTAACACACATCACAAAGCTCTGATTAAAGTCATCTTTTTGGTTTGGGGTTTCATTTTCTTTTAATCTTGCCCTGTCATCTAATGGTCCAGCTACTGCAAAAATGAAAGAGCTTGCCTTGAGTTAATGATTTGGTGAACTGAGCTTCAGTAGCTCCTCTGTATTCTGCCTTCCCTAATAAGTACTTCAGGAAGCAGCTGGTGTCTGCTATGTTTACACCTTTTGGAATAGAGGAATCTCCATCTTCTGTGTAACAAGCTGAGAGAGTAAGTGCTCTAGGAGCATGCTGGCAGGGTAGCCCCTCAGCTCCAGAGGTGTCATCTGGCCTATTTAAACCTCTTGATATTCCCTTTATGATGTTAATTTGGGGGAAAGGAGATGGGGGTGTAAGAGTCAAGCAAGTTAACTGCTTTAAACATGCTAATTTAATGCATCAAGGCAGTGGTTCCTGAAATGAGTATAGGGGGGAAATAGATGGATTGCTGCTTCCAGACATGACAGATATAGTAAGTTAAGGAGTCATACTGTCTGTGGCAATGGAGAGCTGGAATGACATGCTAAGTGTCTTCTCTGCACAAAGTAGATATGAAATATGATTAAACCAAAATGGTGGTTTTTTTAAATACCCACTTTACCCAGCCATAAGCCACTTCAAGAGGTGCAAAGCAATGAGAAATCAAGCTGCCAGTGATGAAGAGAGCAGTGGTATGCAAGAACACTGCACTATTCAGCAACAAAGTGCTTACAGCACAATGCAAGTTGTTCACTTTGAAAATTCAAGTTGCCTGCTCTTCCTCCTGCTTGCATAACAAACCCAAACTCCAATACTGATTGCTTTGCAGACCCAAGCACTGTTCAGCTAGAAGATCACTGTTGTTCAGACTTTTCCAGGAAATTTAGAGGAGTTTAATGCTCTTAAATCAAAGTTCTAGTTTCGTGGTTGGATTCAAACTCCATGAATTCAGCACAGAGCATTTGTGTCAAATAAGTTAATACATGAAAGCATCCTGTTTTCTTCTCACAAATGGTCTGCTACAGCTACAATTCAACAGTGTCTCTTTCATGCTGTCTTGTCATTTGAAGCTGAAATTCAAAGTGTGACTTTGAGAACACAAAGATGAGAAAGGGGAATCAGAAGTTGTACCATAACAGACTTTATAGGAAAGCATTAGAAAGCTGAAGAGCCTTTCAGCCAGCAGGGTTCTGCCAAGGTATATATGGGAATAGAAAGAAATTCCTGTAAGGATTTTCTATTTCTATTTAATTAGGGTTTATAAATACTTGCCAAGCTCACCAAATTGTGCTATATGCCATCCCTACATTACTGCAAGCACCCCTAGTGAGTTAAAACATATGGAAGACAAAGCAGAAACATCAAAAACCTGTAAAGGGCAGATAAACAGTCAGTTTGCTACCCCTGGATATAATAAACAGTTTCCTAGGTTGTCATCTGCCTTGGCTGTCACATGGAGATGAGATTTGAGTAAGAATGAAGGAGAGGAGAGTTTTGCTCTGAATTCAGGTATTTTACTGAAGTTCTTGCTGTGAGTGAAAGAGACCAGGGAGACTACAAAAGGAGCCCCAAGAAGAGGTGGGCTGATGGACAATGAGGAGCTGTGTTTGTGGGGGAAGCAGAGGCAGAGAGGAATGGAAGATGAGACACTCCTGATTACAGCTATGAGGAGCAATGTGACAGGTCTTGTCCTCAACAAGATGGTAAGATCACTGGGGTGGGGAGCAGAGTGCCTTGGGTCTGTGGTTAGAACATGTAGTATAGTATGGCTAGGCTTGGTGAATGAAGCTCCAGGGAGGGCTCCATCCACACTCCTCCTCAGCGCCTTTTCCAAGCATGCTGATAAAAAGAGGATAGCAGATAGCGCCCTCGAGCCTGAGCTATGGATTTTTTTTAGGTGAGACACAGCATGCGCAGAGCTGGACCCACCCTTTAGTCCTAAGGTTCATCTGCCAGGGCCTAGCAAGCTTGGACACTGGCAGCCAAGTCCTTAGGACAGAGGTTTAACCTCTTAGCTGGAAGGCCTCACAGGGCTAAAGGAGCTCCATCTGCCCGGGTTTGGAATCAGAGTTGTCCTTCTCCTAGGATGACTGCCAGAAGGCTAATGAGCTCATGCTACCCATCCAAGGATTCTAGGAACATGGGTATCACTCCCCACACTTTCCCGTGGGCAATGAGTTNAGCTTGGTAGCTCTCCTCTGGACACACTCCAGCATCTCCATGTCCTTCCTATGCTGAGGGGCCCAGAACTGAACACAGCACTCCAGCTGAGGCCTCACAAGTGCCGAGTACAAGGGCACCATAACCTCCCTTCTCCTGCTCACCACACTATTCCTGATCCAAGCCAGGATCCTGTTGGCCTTAATAATAATTACAGTGGTTTTCCTGAAAGAAGGCTCCAAGCCACATCACCATCTGCTCTCTTTTCCAGTGGCTAGAGCTGGCTAGCACTGCAGACCTCTTGACCACAGCTTAACAGGATCTGGATAAAGGAATGAAAGTGAAGAGCCACTTAGAGACTCAATGCTGCAAGAGCTCAGTGCAAGGTGAAGTGGCCTGGAGTGCCTCCCCTGTGCATGAGCACTGGCATGAGGGCAGCTCTCTTGGGTTACATTTGTTTACTCAGCCTCAACAGCCTTAGATTTCCCTTTATAATGCCTTGGAAACACAAACACTTCCTTTTGTAAGCAAAGCTTAAGACACTGTCCCTTATCTAGCTACCTGTGAGCCAGAAGCTGTTTGTTGCTGCAGTACAGCTAGGTCACAATGTGGAGCTAGTTCTGCAATATTCAGTTAAACAAAAACCCCAAAAGTGTGGGTTTGTGTTCAGAGGGAACCTCCTATGGTTCAGTTTGTGCCTATTGACTCTTGTCCTGTCACTGGGCATCACTGAGAAGAGTTTGGCTCCATTTTCTTTAGTTTCCTTTCAGGTAACACCTGCCAACCAAAAGTAGGTGTTGCATTGAAAAACCCTTCTGTGCAGGTGAGCATCATCAATTAATTTCATGGCTAATTTTGGCATTGAAAAAGGAAGAAGCTTCAGAAGACTATTTGCTGTTACAATGGCTATCATTGAAGGGACCTGTGATCCCTTGGATGGGATTAAATAGGAGAGAGGCAAAGATGCAGTGTGCCAGAGGCCAGGAGAGGGAGTCTGAGCTCAGGAGAAGGTAAGGGAGCTGGGGAAAATCCTCCTCACCTATTTGCTTGGTGGTGGGATTGATGGAGCACATGGTGGAGGGATAGCAGGGCCTGAGCTAGCTTATTCCCTCAGGGAAAGAGCCTGCCTGTGTGTGATCTTGCACCCTTGCCTACCATCTAGCTCAGCAGGCTTCTCACCCAAACCCAGAATCCTTTGTTAAGTGAGTTTCCAGTGGTTTTATCAACCAGGCAGCAGGAAGAGGAGTTTACACTCTGACTCTTCATTCCTGTGACCGTTTTGTTCTGTGAGCATCAAGTGTGTTGTGTTTGAGTGCCTGCATGCAAAGCTGTGTGTATACATCTACTGAACATTCCCAGCCTATAAATAGCTTATATACACACACAGACACATGTGATTAATTGTACCAGTGACTAAATAAACCTATTTGCATCCAATCTTGTGACTCACCAGACAAGCATCCTCAGGTTCCTGCTGCCATACACAGCTGCAATCAAAGTGCTATGAACCATTCTTTTCTCACCTTGATGATGTGAAAATGGCACAGGCTGGGGATGTATGTCATTTTTAAACTGCATTTCTTTACTTTTGTGTACCCTAGCTATGAAATAATGCTTAAACACTTAGTGAATGGAAAACAATATAGATAGCATGGTTCATTATGAAAAACCAGACCAAGACTAACCAAATCAGGACCTAAGGAACAGTGATTTGTTCATTTGTTTAGTATTTATCTGAAGCTGAACATGCCTTCATGGGTATCTTTTTAGTTGTTTAAAGTAAGTGGAGGCCAGAGTCTGCTTTTGAAAGTTCTGATTTTGTTCTTAAAATAGGTAGCCTGCTTTTGTCAGGTTTATTTCAAGCCTTGAGATGTTCATGCATTGATCTCTGAAGCAATTTTATCTTCTTTACTCCTCCTACCACTCACCTTCTTGAACCCTCAGACACATTACTTTTCTAGAAAGTATCCTCCCTCTTTTTGCTGATATCAACATATGGAAAGCTTGGAAACTATGAGCCTATTTAAAATCAGTGTTCCTGATGCCTGGGAGAAGGTTAACCAAAGAGGCACAGAGAAGGTTAACACAGCTGGATGAAATCTCTCTGCTTTGCTAGCATCTGATCCCCAAGTGCAGGCTTAGGCTGGCTTGCCTTGGAAAAGTAGCAGCAGCTAAGTTTCTAGGAGACTGATGTACTTAGGATTCTTCTTTAATCCCATTTTTGTTTCATCTCAGTTTCCTTGTCTGCTGTGTCCTATAGGGCAAAGCTCAAAAAAACCCCAAACTTGTCATTTCCCAGTTGAAAACACATACTAAACATTGTGTGGCTATGGTGAATCGTGCAGCTGAGATGTGTGCACATCATGTTTCCATTACATTGTCCTCTTTAAATTAAAGCTTGATCAGAATCAATGTCAGGGTCCTTGCCCTTGCAAGAAGAAAGGCAATGCTTCACAAAGAAGGATGAAAGGAGTCAAGACTTCTAAATGGGAAAAGTTAGAGATGGAGCAGGGATGTAAGAAACACTGAAGCCAAGGCAAAGGCACCCAGTGCCCACCCACTGTCTGAACAGGGATAAAGATGTGAGTTTTTCACCTTTGTTACTTTCCTGAAAGGATGTAAGAGACTTTCCTGGGAAGGCAAGCTGAACTGGCTTTGCTCTCCACAAATGACAGAGAAACAATGAGCAAAGCAGATCTGCAGCAGAAAGGAAAACCAAGGAAGAGAGAATTACATGAAGTTCTCTTTCTCCATTACATTAAACTTTCACATTTCTTCCTTGTTTGACTAATCTCTGCAATTTGCCAGGTTTTGAGCTGGAATTTCTTAATACCACAATATAATGGTATCTGTTCCACTCCCTATGTCTATTTAAAATAGTTCTTCTGAGTAGATTTGACTCTTTAAAGCAAATACTTTACTTCCAGCTGGATACAGAAGTATCTCTACATGCTGTTATATTCCACTTGAAAACACATTCTCTGAAGTCATTTGCTTAGAGAGAATGCAGGGAAGAACATCTCAGATTTCTTTCTTTATTGTTATTAATGTTTCAATTGCTGAAGTTGAAAACAAAAAAAATCAAGCTAGAAATAGTTTAAACTCCCAGTGAGTTATGGCATGTTAAAAAGAAGTTCTGACAGCTGATAAACTAACTCAATGAAAGCAGCAAGCAGTGTTTGTGTGGTCAAGTTGCTATCTCTTCCGAAAAGAAGTTCAAGAGTCTAGTTAAAAAAAAAAAGCTTCCTAAAATCTGCTCCATGATGCAATGCAGGAGTTTGAGTGCATTTCAAAATGGATTTGCTTTAGGAGAAGCAGTGAAGCATGTGATAAGCTTCCCACATTTTGCTATGCCAAAAGTTTGTCTCCAGAATTTTTCCTCTACAGACCTAGCTGGACATGGGAAGCATGGAGGTGAGAAGCAGTTGAGGGCAGGGAGAGTGGTGACTGCTTGAACTAGCTCACTACAGTAAATGTTCACATCTGAAATCCCAAATGCAGAGAAAACTTGCTTGTCTGTCACCTTATAAAAGTTTTCTAGACAAAAGAGTTGTGTATCCAGAAGGAAGTACCTAAAGGGAACTTGCAAGCAGGTTGCAGAGGGCCTGTTTGCAAAGGCCTGGAGGGAAAGGACAAGGGGCAGTGGTGTTAAATTGGAGAAGAGTAGATTTAGACTGGACATTAGAAAGAAGTTCTTCCCCACGAGGGTGGTGGAACACTGGCCCAGGTTGCCCAGGGAGGTGGTTGAGTTGCCATCCCTGGAGGCATTGCAGGTGAGGCTTGCCAGGGCTCTGGGCAAGCTGCTCTAGTTGGGGATGTCCCTGGCCACTGCAGGGGGGTTGGACTAGATGAGCTCCAGAGGTCCCTTCCAACCCAAACCATTCTGTGATTCTATAAGCAATTTGTCCCTTTCCTGTTTGGTCCATGCAGTTACAGTAAACAGAGTAGGATGTACATTTCTTTACTCTCTTTGGTCTCTGTTGCACTTTGCCTTCATTTGGTAGTCTCTTCTCAAGTGGAAATGGTATGTAAACAGGCAAAGTTTGAAGGAAAAGGGTATTAGGGCTTTTAAATATTTATCCAGAGTGTAAAAAAGAAGCTCCCAGCACAACTATGAAATCTGTGCACACTTTCCATCCCCTAGCTGCATTGCCTTCATGATTACACTGTTTGGGAATTACAGAAACATATGTTCTCCCAGGCACTACCTCAATAATAGCCAAAACAAACCAAATAACCTCAAATTAAAATTTCTAAGTTCAGGAATTAAAATAAAGCAGAGCAAAAGATCTGCCATGCTTCTAAAGGATATTTACAACTTACTTTGTGTTTATAATGCTTAGGAGTGCATTTGGGCATTCTTATCATTTGAGTAGATAGCTCAGCAACTTTTTTTTCATAACATTTACTTCAAATCTCTTTCTTTGGAAACTGCCAAGTGCAAACTGTTAGTGTAGTGGTTGACAGAGCCACTGAGGATCCCAGCTCCAAGAATGGCATGAAATCCACTTTTTTTCCCTAAGGAAATTGCAAATAATAATGTAGCTGCAATGCTCTGAAGATATGAGTGAAGTTGTTATAACAAAAAGTATTGTTTCTCCCTACAAACTTCTCCTAAAGTAAACTGTTTTCTTGAAAGAAGCAGCAGGATTTGCAGCAGATGAAGGGAGAGGTTACAAAAGAACAGTGGACAAAAGGCAGGGCAGCACTTTCTTTTTAAGGCAGAGTGGAGAAATCCCAGTGCCTCCTGTGCCTCTATATGCAACATAAACTCCAAAATGAATTTCCCATATTTAAATGGTACATTGGAGTTCAATCTGCTAGTCATTGTAAATCCTTGGTGAAGAAATCCAGAGAGTGTGCTCAGATCATAAACTCCACACCAGTTTACTTTAATCCCTGATAAGGGTTCTCAGCCAGTCACATTAGAATCATAGAATCCTAGAACAGTTCCAGCTGGAAGAGACCTTGAAGATCATGAGTGCAGCCTTTGTCCTAGCCCTAGCAACCTGCTCAATGATGCTCCCCAATGCAACATCCACCTGGCTCTTAAACCCCTCCAGGGATGGGGACTCAAGCACCTCCCTGGGCAGCCTGTTCCAATGGCTCACAACCCTTGCAGCAAAGAAATTCCTCCTCATGTCTAGCCTGAACCTCCCCTGGGGCAATTTCCATCCATTTCCCCTTGTCCTATCACTCTCCACTAGGGAGAACAGCCCAGTCCCTGCCTCTCTACAACCTCCCTTCAGGTAGTTCTAGAGAGCCAGGAGGTCTCCCCTCAGTCTCCTCTTTTCCAGGCTAAACAGGCCCAGATCCCTCAGTCTTTCCTCCTCAGGCTTATGTTCTAAGGCCTTTAGCAGCTTGGGAGCCTCTGTCCCCTCTCCAGCACCTCCATGTCCCTCTTGGAGTGAGGAGCCCAAAACTGGATGCAGTACTGGAGGTGAGGCCTCCCCAAAGCTGAGCAAAGGGGCAGGATCACCTCCCTGCTCCTGCTGCCAACACTGTTCCTGCTCCAGACCAGGATGCCATTGGCCTTCTTGTCCCCCTGGGCACACTGCTGGCTCCTGTTCAGCTGTCACTCAGCACCCCTAGGTCCCTGTGTGCCTGGCAGCTCTGCAGCCACTGCTCCCCAAGCCTAGAGCACTGCTGGGGGTTGCTATGGCCAAGGGGCAGCACCTGGCATTTGGCCTTAGTGAACTTCATGGACAGGGACATTTTCCCTATCTCCTTGCTATATGCTAGCACTCTATTCCATTCCCCAAACCCCTCCTGGTACAGATGTTTCCAGCTCATCTGTTAACAAACCAGTCAAGTCACTTGTTTCAACAGCCTTGGCATCATCTCCAAGCTGCCCTCCTACAGGTCTGAACCCGTTGGTTCTTTCAGCAATGCCTGGGTGCCTCCCAGAGTGGGGGTGGCTGTAATCATGCATCTCCACCTCCATTGTACCACATGCAGTTGTTTCTTCTTCTTGCACGTTTATGTAAGAGCAGAGGTGTGAAAGTGCTGGAGCAGTGGGAGACAAATCTTCAGTTCAGAGTCAGAGTGACACCTTTGCTAACACATGCACATTTGGCATTTGCACTTTTGGCATGTTCCTTCTCAATGCTGTTTTCTATTCCTGACCCTCCTGCTCTGTAATTCACCAGGTTCTGTTGTTAAGCGGTTTCCTGTGCATTGTTTTATCAGGAAAATTAAATTCAACTTTCTAAATGACAATCACAGAATCACTAAGGTTGGAAAAGACCTCTAAGCTCGTCAAGTCTAGCCATCAACCCATCACCACCATGCCACTAAACCATGTCCCTAAGTGCCATATCTACCTGGTTTTTGAACTTAAAACAACTTTTGTAATCTCTGTTTGTCGATCAGCCCCATTTTTGCTGCATGTTTCTATACATAAGCCATTACTGAGCAGAAATAGTGTTAAAATAAAAAAGAAATTAATAATTACTATTCAGCAGCCTCTGTAGAAAGGCAGTGGAGGTTCTGTCACAGGAACACGAGGCACTGCACTTGATGAAACTAAAGGTTCTGTTAGACCAATAATTTATTTCTGACACTGATCAGTAGGAGAGATACTTAGGGGAAAAACGTGTAGGAAATATTGCTCCCTCCTCTTGGCAGGTTCTTCTCTGTGTTGCACAACAGGAGGCTGAGAACTAGCAATCATAAATGGAAACAGGAGGTGTTCTGACTGTAGATGAGGAAACNGGTGAGGCCTCCCCAAAGCTGAGGAAAGGGGCAGGATCACCTCCCTGCTCCTGCTGACAACACTGTTCCTGATCCAAGCCAGGATGCCATTGGCCTTCTTGTCCCCCTGGGCACACTGCTGGCTCCTGTTCAGCTGTCACTCAGCACCCCTAGGTCCCTGTGTGCCTGGCAGCTCTGCAGCCACTGCTCCCCAAGCCTAGAGCACTGCTGGGGCTTGGTATGGCCGAGGTGCAGCAAAGAGAATTCATCACTGAACAGGTTATCCATAGAGGTTGTGAACCCTCCTTCCCTGGAGGATTTCAAAAGGCCTGACCAGCTTGGCTTGTATTCAGTGTTGATCCTGCTTTGAACAGGAGTTTGTCTAGGTGACCTAGGTCCCTCCAGCCTCAGTGATTCATTGATTCTAGAAACCCTATAGGAGTAATTGTCCCTTCTGGAGTCAGAGAGCTCTCTCATCTCTGAGCAGTTCTCACCCTGATTCCCTGTGCCTGAATCTGTTCCTCATGGAATGAACAGCTGCAGTTTTCTCTGTTCTAAAGGCAACAGTGTTTAGGCTATAATTCTATGGAATTTTATTCTGTCTGAAGCCATGATTATTTTTATTCAAACATTGGCTGAAATGTCTCCCCCCCCCCCTCTTTAGACCCAGCTCCTGGCTGCTATAGCTAGCCAAAAGCATTCAGTGCCATTTGCAGTACAGCTGCTTCTGTGGAAATCAGTGTTCTTAAGAAAAAAATGTTAAATATGGCCCCATGGGGCAATTGTTTTGAGTATATCTGAGACATGTTTTATAAAGGTGCATCTGCTGTAGGTATCTGCCCTGCTTTCTGCAATAATAATGCAACATCCCTCTGTGGATGATACGAACACCCAGTAATTGCATCCTGTTTATCTCTTTATCCACGTGCTCATGGACTTTAGTAACCATCAGAAGTACTCAAGTATTATTAATTTCATTGCCAATTCAAAGGAATCTACAAACATTCAGAGATTATTTTGGTGGTGGTGTGAAGCTTAGTATTTCTAGAGCAAACTAGAAATGAACCCTGCAGATTGATGTCTTGGCAGATACAGCTAGAGCTAAAAGTCCTACTCAGGCTGAAAAAAAACATATGTGGCCCATACCCAGGAGTTCTGGCAAGGCTCAAGCAGAGCACAATTAATTAGCAGGGAAGCAGAGGATCGTGTGAATCTCCATGCCAATGGAGACCACTTGAAGGCATTTCTGTATTGTGAAGGGACTAATCTAACCAGAGAATTCTGTTAATATATTGATTCCAGGCTCAGTGAGTGAAGATGTGCATTTTTGCCTATTGTTTTTGAGACTACTCCAGGAAGCTAAGGGCATACAATGCCTGTCAGATCTCCAGGGATAAGAGCCCATTGCCAATCCAGGCATACAGACAGGGGGTTTTTTTGTACAACTTGACTTGAGATAACTAAACTAAAAGATTTCCTGTCATGTCTGATGAACAGGAAGCAAAAATCATTTGCCCTTTACAACATCCTAGGAGGGAAAGGAAAAAAATCTCAGAGCCTGTCCAACATGGCTTTGATGAGAAAGTAATTAAAGCCACTGGCTGAGCTGCCCACGTGTTTGAGTCTGATAACAATGGAATTGACTGGAATGGTCCCTCTGCTGAAGGACAGGAATCACAAGATAGATGTGACTGAAACCAAATTGGTTAAGGGAAATTTTATTGACAATCCTAGCAATAAGTCAAAACATAAATTTCCCTCTATGCAAGAGTTAAGTAGGCTGAGCTCGTTTGTGAAGAGGAAAAGAGACTCTAAGTCAGTGTCTAGGTGATTTCCTTTCTTTCATGCCAATAACTGGCTCTTTGTAGTTTACATTTGCTATTACCTTCTCAGTTCTCATGCAGTAGTTACTACATGTGCACCTCAACAGCAAGTGGCCTCAGAAGTGCTGCTGATGGGCCCAGCCTACATCACAGCCTCAGCACACAGCACTTTGAGGTGCTCATCTACTCCCTCTCCAAGATGGTTAGAAACTAATTTTAACCACAGATAATTTTGTAATTTGCAGGCAAAGAAGTCAGGTTGACATATTCCTCTTAGCTTGATTGAATTAATTTTAAATGCTTTGGCAGCTTTTTCCTCCATGCTGCTGTGAAAAGAATTGTAGATAATGACACAACTCACAGCTGATTTCAATCCTTCCTCTCAAGGAAGAAAATAGCAACCCCTACAAAAACCACAGCCAGCTTAATAAGTTTTGGTCCTCGTGCAGCTTGAATTGCTGCTTTTCTCCCTCCAGTTTTTTTGCCAGTTTGAGCTCACATGATTACTTTAGAATGGAAAGTAACCCAGTATATATATTCTGGTTTTCTGGGTATGCATAAAAGAAGTAATTTTTTTTCCACTTCAATTTTTGTAAGATTTGATACTCTAAGTTATATTGTGAGGTTCCTTCCCTGTACTCCATAGATAGTCCATTTGTTTCTGCAGAAGCTTCTTCCAGATGAACCAGAATGACACAGTCTAACTATAAACCATCACTCTTGTTTCCCTTGATTGCAGTTCCATGCAGCTGTCACTTGTCACCAGGCAGTTTGAGCTGTGCAAAGGTGAACACAAGATCTAAGCATCATACCAGCCCTTACCAAAATGTTCCTTCAGCCTCTACCACACCTGCAAAGGTGATGTGCATCATCTAAGTCATTGATGACTCTCAAGTTGGTCTTCAAGCAGCTCTAAAATCTGTTGGGGGAGGAAGGTTAGTTCTTTCTAGTCTTCTCTCACATCAGCTGGGAGAAACATCTGGTTTTACTCCTGAAACTCAATGCATGTTGGAGTCTGGTGGTCACAGTCCTCTGTCAGTCAGTGATTTATCAGTCCTAAGTAAGCTCTTGCTCCTTACTTACTCAAAAGAGTACCAAGAGACCTTTCTATGACCCAGGATTTAGCCCTAAATTTCAGCTGCACAATTCTTGTAGTTGCTGAAGTAAGACACTAATGTCACTTTTAAAAGTATCTTGAATTTGCCGTAGTGACAACAAAACCAACACACCTTTAAGTTGTACATCAAGTACATTTTGTTTGAAAGAAACGAAGCCAGCCCCATCCTTTTCTTGTAATATTGTTCTTTCAGTAACTTTTCAGGAGAGAACCATGCTTAAGGCATGGAAAGGAAGCCACAACCAGCCTTTAATTGGCATGTCAATGGATTGTTTGCATGTAAACCAATCCTTTGCACACCTAAGCAATGGAAAGGCACCCACAACTTTTCTTGCCTATTAAATGAAGCTGACAACTTCTGAGTTCCTAAACTGGTCATTCAAATTCAGCCTGTAACCACAAGACAAGTTTCAAAACAAGCCATTTATTCCTGTCTCCTCCTGAAGCTAACCACTTGTGCTGCAGGTGCAGATGCTCCTGGGCATTTCCTTCTAAACTGCATAACTGAAGGGATCCAAGACTTTAAACTCCTGATTTTCTCAAAGGCTTCCTTCATAATGTAGATGTTTGTGAAGACAAGGTCAAGTTTAAGGCAGTTTATGAAGCCAGAAGCTGTCAGTTGTCAAGCAGATCATCTTGCCAAAGCTGCAGAGCTGCACATGTGCTGCTGCTGGCACAAGGGATGTGCAGGACTCAGAAGGATGGAGTAGGAGCCTGGGATCCAGTGGAGAGGAGTAGAGGTGGGCTGCAAGACCTCACCTATGTTTTCCTGGAGGATAAACTCCCACTTTCCACCCAAAATGCCTTGTTTAGTTGGAAAGCTGTTAGTTGAATTGGAGATTCACTTAGAGAAGGTCAAATGGAAAAGTACAGTGAGACTCCTTGAATGTGTCTGAATGAACACAATCAAATGAAATCTTTTGGCAGTAAAATCCTTTTACTGTCCTCATGAAAAACAAAAAGAAGGTGTTCAGTCTTCAGCAAGAGCTCTTTTACAAGGTCAGGACAGGAACTTGTTTTATGTTTCTGGTGTCTAGAGAGGGTAGAGGAGATGCTGAGATAAAATCAAACCACTACTTGTATTACATTTTTTCCTCTAGTCTTCTCACACAAGAAAAAACGGTTTTCAATGTAAAACTGATCTATATATAATTTACAATGTGAGCTATTCATTAACAAAAAGCAAGCTTTGACTGGTAAAGGCAACCAGCACTTGAGCTAAAAGTATATATTTTTATGCTGTTTGAAGATTAACCCTAGGTCTGATCTGAACAGGAGTCTGTCTTTATTTTAGCCTTAATAGGTAATGATTTAGCTTCACTGAGCTTAGATGTTTAAAACATGAAGCCAAACATTTTACTGTGCTCCCTTTGTACTTTACTCCCATTTTGAGTGACCTGAATCAGCTAAGGAACAAAGTAATGCAGAGAGTTAAGCATAATAACTCCAAAACGTCTAATATTCAGTGTAGTCTGAGCCTCTGAGTCACTGCAAGACCCTGTGCTCATTTCCTAACCTCCTCTCTACCCTGTTTGTACCTCAGATAAAATGAAGACAGTAAATTTCCTTACCAAAACCTGTAGTCATAATCCATGACAGTATCTTCACTTGCCTCATTTTTAGGAATGAGCTCTTTCTCTCTTTGCTTTTCATCCACAGTAACTATGCATAGCTTCTTCTTATTACCTTCATTTTGCATTCAGGGAAAATGATTTCAGCTAAATAAAGTGAATAACCTATTTTCATCCAGCACGAAGTCTAAAACCTAGGGTTTCTAATTCCTGGGCCAACAAGTCTACAGTACCTAGAATATCTCTAAGGTCTTTTATGTTGTTTTACTTCACTCAAATACCATTCATTGGAATCCTAGTGAGGTAGAAGCAAACTTGACAGTGGTCCAGAGCTGGACTATTCTGTTACTTAAGTAGTCAGGAACAAAGGTGAGAGGCCAATGGCATCCTAGGATGCATTAAGAGGAGCGTGGCCAGCAGAGCCAGAGAGGTTCTTCTCCCCTCTCCTCTGCCCTGGGGAGGCCTCCCCTGGAATGCTGTGTCCACTTGTGGGCCCCTCAGCTCCAGAAGGATAGGGAGCTGCTGGAGAGAGTCCAGCCCAGGGCCAGCAAGAGCATGAAAGGAGTGGAGCATGTGCCCTAGGAGGACAGGCTGAGAGAGCTGGGTCTCTTCAGCCTGGACAAGAGGAGACTGAGAGGAGACCTCAGCAATGCTTAGAAATATGGGAAGGGTGAGTGTGAGGAGGAGAGAGCCAGGCTCTGCTCAATGGCATCCAATGGTAGGACAAGAGGCAATGGGAGCAAGTTGGACCACAGGAGGTTTAGTATTAACACGAGGAGAAACTTGTTTGCAGTGAGGGTGTTCATTTTAATTTAGCTATTGAGATCCCCAGTTAGCTCTTCCAAGTTTGGGCCAGCACAGATATCCTTATGGCAGTATCAAAAGACTTTAGCTATATATTCAGTGCACAGCTTACACTTGGTTCAGAAACTATACCAGGCATAAAAATGTAAACAGGACTCATGCACAAACTCAGCAGAAACTCAGACTCGAGGGTCTCTCCCTGCATATACCTTACCACAGATATGCTGTCAACTAATAAAAAGGAGCTGTTAGTTTAAGCCTACTTTTTCCAGACCCTGATGGCTGTCTGATAGCCAGGATCTAAATCAAACAGAGCTTTGTGCCCTGGGCTGTGCCTGTGTAAACCTTACACTGTTTAATTAAGCCACTGTTCCAGAGCTCATCCACATAGTAGACATGCTTATATTCTTTTTTTTTTTCAATGCTTTCCTGGTAGCCAAAGAACACTTGGGGCTTTGTGAATCAAAGACACATTGGACTTGGAAATTCAGCAGGAGTTCATGAGGAATCTGGAAGTTATTGCGTGCATAATTACTCTTTGCATTTCTCTTATCTAAAGAGCCATTTGGCTGTTCAAATTTGCCAGACTACAAGACTGCATTAATCCAGAACAGAAATTAATATTACAAGCTGCCACTAGAGTAATTTTTTTTTTCCACTGGTATATCTTTGACACTTTTAGATGGGGAAGCCCTGGAATGAATATCAGCTCCGATTTCCATGTAGTATTCCTAATAAATCATGTTACACCATAATGCTTCTGCTACCAAGCTGCATGTTGTATTTTGGGCAACCACAGGCAGAGTTTTCTCTGAGATGATGCTTTTTTTTTCTAGTTAACCAGAAAAAACCCAAGTTCGCCAGCCATAAAGCAGCACTCCAAGGTTTATCTGTTTAGCAAGTCATATTCTTGGTGAATGGTTTCAGAGGAGAAGAGGAACAGGGTTTTTATCACTGTTGCTTCACTAGTAGGCAGAACAATGTCATCTTGAACACTTGTACAACTCATTATTGTCTTTAAAGTCCTCATAGACATGCAGATAAATAGTCAGAGGACATATCAGGTGCATCAGCAGTTCACAACACCAAGAATTATTTCTTCTGCTGCTCACAAACAGAAGACTGCTCTGAGCAGTCATTAGCTGGGTTTTCCTCATTTAGTTAATCAGTAGATTAGATATCTCAGATCTATGCTGTCCTGAGAACAGTACTGGAAAGACTGCAGTTACTGAATCAACTCTGAGTACATCCATGCATGTTTTAGAGTGTATTTCACCTACTAGGCTGTGAGCCTGTGGTGTTGGAAAGTGTCAGTGCTTCTGAAAGTGAATGGATTAAGTTGTTCAGCCTTGCACAAAATCTCTTGACATTTCTTTCATGGCTATTCTCTGAATTGCTCTTCCTCCACTTTTTAATGGAGAGGAGTTGTCAGGGTGATTTTTGCTTCTGGTTTCCATCAGCTTCTCCACTTGGAATCTGAATGTGGAGAAGAAGTTGCATGAACTTGTTCACCTCTTCTTGGCAGCAGAGGGAACAAGTTAAAACTCTCATTCTTCTGGGGCTGTGAGAAGCTGTGAGCTGCTGTTATGAAAGAGACCTTGCAGGTCCTAACAGGGCAGGGAATATGGTCCTTGCATTGTTCTGCTTTTGTCTTCTGGCAGGACCTAAGGAGTGGCAATGGGTAATTGCTCTCCTGCCTGTTTCATAGGGATTATGTGTAGAGGTGATGTACAGCCAGCTGTGTGGGGTTCTGAGGGAGGGATGAATCAATCCAGACTGTAATGGAGAAAAGCTAGCAGAGGTAGCAAGGGATCCTGTGGATATAAGCAAACAAAGATTACTTCCAAGCAGGCTGCAGAGGGCCTGTTTGCAAAGGCCTGCAGGGAAAGGACAAGGGGCAATGGGTTTAAATTGGAGAGGAGTAGATTTAAACTGGATATTAGAAAGAAGTTGCTCCCCACGAGGGTGGTGGAACACTGGCCCAGGTTGCCCAGGGAGGTGGTTGAGTTCCCATCCCTGGAGGCATTGCAGGTGAGGCTTGCCAGGGCTCTGGGCAAGCTGCTCTAGTTGGGGATGTCCCTGGCCACTGCAGGGGGGTTGGACTAGATGAGCTCCAGAGGTCCCTTCCAACCCAAACCAGTCTAGGAGTCTATGATTCTATGAAAGATGACAGGATTTGTATCACAGGTGTAGATCTGAGCTTTCTTCTGCTCTGGCTATCTATAACCCAATGCAATTTGGGGCTTTGAAGTAGCCACTGAAGTGCAATCTCTTAGTGTCTTAGAGTTCAGTCTCTCCCCTTCCAGCACACCACACAGCAGACACTGGCACCAAAATAACTTAGGAAACAAGGCTTTTCCATGTTCTGTCTTGCAAGTAACATAGCAGAACAGCAGCTGGTATCACTTCCAAGCTGAGTAACTTGGTGCAAAGCATTCCTTGCTGTTGCAGCTGGTATTGCTGGAGCACTGCAACTCCATTGGCATGGCTTAGGTGCATTTGGCCAAATATTCTTCATCACACTTTTCTGTGCTCTAGACTGTCTCCTACATGATCCCTTAAGGTCTGTATTAGTTATCTTACAAAGTGCTTGGAAAGATCACCTTTAGCATAAGGTATTTCTAGAGGGAGCTAGGTGTAGTGCCTAGGATTTTATCTAATTTCTTAGATGTCAGAGCCTTTATTGTTAGGGGGGGACATGTGTCTAGATTGATTGTGAAATTCAGTGGCATGCAAATACCTAGACTGTGAGGCAAGAACCTATTTGTGCTATGAGTCTAAATAATACCATAATTAATCATTCTTTAGAATAAATCAATGAATCCTACATGTGAAATATTCTTCATCACACCCTGTCAACTGACTGAAAGATACTTTTGTGACCCATAAATCAGAGTTGGCCTGGCCATCAACTAGTGGCAAACAAGGCAGCAGAACAAAATTAACCTTTCTCCAAGAGACACTGAAATTCTATTGAGCTATGTCAGGACTTGTCTGATAAGGAATCTAAAGCCTCTGATTGCCACACTCACTCACTGAATCAGAGAATCACTCAATTGTTGTGGTTGGAAGAGACCTTTCAGAGCATCAAGTCCAACCACTAACCCAACACTGCCAGGTCACCACTAAGCCATGTCCCTCAGCACCACATCAACAGGTCTGTTAAATGCCCCCAGGGATGGTGACTCCACTACTTCCCTGGGCAGCCTATTCCACCATAAAGAAAGAGAAAACCTCTACATCATCTGCTATGACATTCAGACCAGGACTATGCCATTTCCTCTGCTGCCAGCACAAGAAAGAGAATTGTAGTAACAAACATTGTATGTTCCTTTGCAGTACCCTTTTCCTCCCTTGTGACTATGTGGCTGTACTGAAAGCAGTTCTGGAAAGCCTTATTTTTCCTTACAGAAAGAATCCCAAGTGTTTTCTAGTCACAACACATTCAACCTTTGCTCCACTTTCTTTCCACCCTCCTTCACCATCTTTTCTCTCAAACCTTTAGCCTGGGTGGTTTGCTGGGGCTTTGATGCTTGGAAATTGAGGGAAGAGCCTAGCATTGCTTGGCAGGCTGGCCTATTTCACAAACACAGGCAATCCTTGCTACCAGCAGCAGCCTTTCATTCCCATCCAGGAGAGCTTCCCAATGTGCAAGGATCTGATGATGCTCTGGAAGGTGAGTAGCTGCTCCCTGTCCTGCAAATGGCCATGGGAAAGGGAACATGGCTACACTCCTCCAGAGCTCATCAGCTGGATCAATAGTCCCTTAAAAGTGTTGGCAGTAAAGGCAAATGACAGACACCTCCAGGATGCTTTCATTTACATCAGCTTCATGTATTGGCAAACTCCCTGTTCTGCTCTCAGCTTTCCAATGACAAATACATGGGATTATTTAAGCATTTGTGTGCTTTGGTTAATTCCATCCTAGGAAACCAAAAAAAAAAAGAAGCAAAACTATAATATTACCAATTTATTGAATGAATTAGCACTTTAGCCAAGGTATGTAGTATTTGCCTTTGGGGTTAGAAGGGTATACTGTGCTGTGTGTGCCTGCTGCAGGCAGCCCACCTGGACTAACATCCCATTTTTCCTCAGTTCTATTATCCTGCATGCTATATAAAGTCATTTATTATCCAAATGGGCTACCTGAGTTCCTTTTTCTGGATGGTGTTTGCATTTTTCCAATGCAGTGTGGGCTGTTCTCTTATTAGCCAGTTTTCTTTAGCTGTCACTCAAAGTGACTGCATGACTTGATTCTCTGCTGCTTAAAAACAAAATGAACACAGAAGCTGCCAATCAAGTTTACCAAAACAGTCCAACAATAGAGAAACTGCAATGCCAGAATATCCTTCAGTTTCTCTAATTATGCACTGTGCAGAGTAATAATTGTATAATAGCCTGGCATTCATTATGGGAGCTTAAATGCTCACATTATAGACTTCTATTTTGAGGAGATTATTACCATGCAGTAATAATTCTGTTCAGGTTGCTGATACCTAGTGTACATTAGCTTTTGTAGAGTAAGGGAAACTTCTTAATATTCTATTGACAAATCTGCCAAATAAAATTGCTGCTTGATTTCTGCTCTAAATACACAAAAGAATTTTTTTTTTAACACAAGTACTAAATCTTTGCCTTCATTCATCTTGGAGAGTTCAGAAAACACAGCTTTAAGCCAATATCCTTATTTAGCCAGTGCCACTATTACATTGCTATTGAAACAGCAGATTATCTACAGCAACAAGTACAGAAGGACCAGATGTGACTGAGCTGGAATGTGCCATTAGCCAGAAATAATCAATTCAAGTCAAAGTCTTTGAATGAATAATTGTGCTAAATATTTCAGAGAAGACAGTTTCAAAAGACCCATAAGGATTTAGTGAACCAAATTCTGCTAATGCTCCATAGAATTTCTGCTCATAAATTCCCATTCCTCAAGTCTCCTTCAGAGGAGGAATTCTACCTTTCTGTAGAACTAATCTGAGAAGAATTAGTTCCTCTAACAGTCAGTGCCAGTGAATGAGCATCAAACTCTCTAAGAGTTTGTTGGCACAGATGGGAACTCTTGAGCAGATCTATCAGCTCTGTGCTCATGTGAACAGCATCTAAGGTTGGAAAAGCTCCAAGGAAATGTCTCTGGTACTCACCCAAAGGTGTGCTGGGGTTTGAGGCAGGTGTTCTCAGCATGCTCTAAAGAGGATGCTTAAACACTGTCTGGGGTGAGCACAGGCACAGAACTCTACCTGCAGCTGGAAGATCACTTCTTTATCTAGCTGTAGAAAGCTGGTAAGTTAGTAAGATGGATTTTTTCATATAGCTCATACTGTTTAATATTTTTGTAAATGCTATGGCCAGCAGCACTGAGTGCACCAGCAGCAAGTGTGCAGGTGACACCAAGCTATGGG
>VWZO01020564.1:92049-111568 GCA_013396975.1 Bucco capensis | reverse complement strand
TCCCTTCCAACCCAAACCAGTCTATGATTCTATGATTCTAATGTGAAACATTTTCTCCTTGATGCTTTTGACCTATTTTCAAAGCCTAGTTGCTCTTACTAGCTGGAATGGAACTCAACTTGCTTTCCAAATATACCAATTGTTTACCTTTGTGGTAACATGACTGCTTAGGAAACAGCTTTCCAGAGATGCAACTCTATGTTGATAAGCTAGCTTAGGCAGCACAAGCCCAGATTGTCCCTGCTGCCTGCACTACAAAAGCAGATAGCTAATTTGTTGTGTGAAAGGTTGGCCAAGGACTCTGCTGAGAAATGGTCCTGAGGTGCCACATGAACACATGAAGCTTGTGGCTAGGGTAATAGACTCTGCTTTTGAAGTCTGGGGTTCCTCCTCCTGAAAAGGCTTTGTATGCTGATATTTGAAGCAAATCATTCAATTCCTCTTTGCCTGGTTTTCATCCATCAGGGAAAATGGATGTCAGACTGACATTCTTCATGAGCTATTTAAAGAATAATGTAATGAGTATAGAGAATGTTAAAGTATTTAAAGGAAAGGTGTTAGATCTGCAAAGCATTGTTCAAATACATTCTGGGAGCTAATATGTTGCTCAGCTTGAATAGCTTAAAAGAATACAATGGAGCTAAAAAGGGAAATTTTGTCACCTTTTCAGCCCAGATAAAGGGGAGGGAATTTTATATTGGGGACAGAAATGTGTTTTACTAACTAACCATTGGCAGAAACATCTTTTACCTGAGCATTGCTCACATTTCCTCCTAACCTCTGAGATATGGAGCTTATGAACCCTTGCAATTGCACTGTGAGCAGAGAGCATTGAGATCATGGCTATAACTTTAGCTATTCTAATGTTAGCATATGAATTTATGGATCTAGATGCTCTGTGAATAGATTAAATTATATTAGTGGAGACAGAAATAGAATGCAACAGCAAATAATTATGAATATATTCCTGCATTCTCTAGAACTTTAGCTTGGCTATTTTACCTGCAGGCTGGAGAGCAGAGCAGTGATGTGAGCATGAGATGCAGCTGTCTAGGTTTGATGATGGACCAGGATGCTTTCTTGAGCTAGGCAACTATGATCTTTGTGCCTGAGCTAGCAAGCTGTTGTATTCTTCAAATCAGTTAGACTTTGCTTCCATACACATTATCTATGCAGGAGGTGAAAAGATGGATTTTCTTTGAGGAGGGAGAAAAGGAGATTAGTGCTTGCTTTGCCACTAACAGGAAAATAAGTCTATGTAATGAATTATTGTGAAAATGCATTGGAAGTTTGTCAAAGTGAAAGAAACATAACAAAGAGTGAGAAGTGTAATATTTCTGTGTGATGCAGAGGAAGCTTCCACAGCAGCATGTAGCAGGCAAAGCTAAGAGCTCCAGTTTTCCCTCTGCTCAGAGGGATTGCACAAATGCTAAATCCATCTTCTTTTCAGAGTGATACTAATTGCCTTTAGTCCCTGAGCACCATATCAGGCATTATCCTCAGCATCTCCTCAGAGCTGAAAAGCTTAGAGCAGCTTAAAAGGCACACACAGAAAAATGCTATAGATATGGAAAAATATTTCTTGGAAACTTGTGCTAACTTCAGAACCTCTTTTGTGTGCAAGTGGGGAAAAGCATCACTTGCTTAATGAGGCTGAAATGGATCCCCTTTCAGAAAACCAGTACAAGCCTATGAAACACTGAAATCCTGGCCCTGAGCACACCTCTTCCCTCTGAACTGGGAAGGATAAAGACCTTAGAATGGGCAACCACAACCACTATGTGAAAGAAAAAGGATGCTAATGATCATTTTCTCCCTATCCATGCTCATAGACTAAGCACAATGCCTTTTAAAAATACCTTTGTGTAGTCTGAAAGAATAGATTTTGTTGTCATAACAGCCTGAAATCAACTAAATGGCATTTCCTGTGTACTTTCTACTCTGTACCTCCTACCTGAAAGGTGAGGTGGGGTTTAGTCTCCCAAGTAACAAACAATATGATAACAGGAAACAGCCTCATGTTGTGCCAGGGGAGATTTAGATTGGATACTAGGAGACATTTCTTCCCCAAAAGGGTTGCCAAGCCCTGACACAGGCTGTCCAGGGAAATGGTGGAGTTATCATGCCTTGAAGGACTTAAAAGATGTGTAGATGTGGTGCTGAAGGACATGGTTTAGTGGTGACCTGGCAGTGTTGGGATAATGGTTGGACTCAAGGATCTGCTAGATCTCTCCCAACCAAAACATTTCTGTGATTCTGTGTTTATTAGCTTTTTTCTTTCTACTGGATGACTATTTTTCCAAAGTGTTTCAAATAGAAGAATTCCAGTTGATCTTGTCAGCAGCTCTGGGCTTGCAAATCCAACTGGCTGCTTCCTCAGAATCAGTGGAATATACCAAAAGAAACCTTGTCCAGAAGTTGCACAAGGTAAAGCATAGAAAAGCTCCATAGAAAAATAGAGTCTCACAGAAATGTGGACTGACAGAAAGACATTTCCTCCAAATTTATGTTTGAACAGGAATTTTATGTGTCTAGTAGACTACATCTTTTTATCTTTCTGCTGTTGGGCAGCAGGGAAAAGACCTAGTGCTTGTGCCATGGACTTTCTGGAAGGTATCCCTATGTGCAGAGCATTGCATGGAGCAGTGCAGCTGGAACCTTCTCCCATAGATGGTGCCCTACCTTTACCTTAGCATTAGGTTAACATGATGCTGTTTCTCCTCAAGAGGCAATGGCAGGGTGCTTTTGTTCTGCTCCAGGTTGCTGCAGTCTCCATAGAATCCCTTGATTACTGTAAGCTACTTGCAGCAACCTCCAGGCATCAAAAGCACTTTTTGCTCCCAACAAGTGTACAAATCATGGAAATGAGCCTGGAGTCAGTGAGTATGTTTATGTTGCACGTACTTTACTGGAATAGAAAGACACCAAATTACCTAACAGGCAAGGAGTCTAGCTGTGAAAGTACAGAAGCCTAAGTTGAGCTTTCTAGCAGGTGAAATGATCTCCTGCTGTCTTGCCAAGCCTGGCAGCATCCAGCCTGTGATACACATGAATACTTGAGGGTTGTCACTGCCTGTCAAGGACTTGATTCGTGGCTAATAAGCACTTCTGAACTGTAACTTCTCACTATAGTAGAACAAGGCACTAACAAATAGGAGGAAAATGTGCTTGTGAGGGAGGAGAAGAGATCACCCAGCATGTTCACTCAGGTGGTAACTGGCCTTAGCTAGCATATTCTGGCAGTGTGACTTCAAGGATCTTAAAGAGTCAGTTACTTTTACAGATTCCTGAGAAGTTAGCAGAGCTTTTAGTTGTTGTGCCCCAAACTCTTTCATCATTAGCTGTCCATGAAGAAAGAGAGGCCTGAAAGATTTACTGTGGTCTCTAGAAACATGAGAGAGCTCCAACTAGATGACCTCCAGAGGTCCCTTCCAACCCTAACCATTCTATGATTCTATGAACTTCCCTGATTCTTATGCTCTCTGCCTACAAAGTTGACTTTCTTTACCTGTAGTAGGTTTTACACACAATTTCCAAAAGAACTCCTGAGATAATAACAACAAAATTTGGGTAAAAGACTTAGTTTGGATGTGGGGGAAGAGGCAAAAGAGAAACTGTTGGCTTGGAATAAAATGATGGCTGTAAAACAGCTGTAGAGCTGTTTAAAGGTGTGAGCAGTATTGCAGCTCAGCAGAATATGTCTAACAGTTAGATATGCTAAAGTGGATATGATCTGGAGTGCAGCAAGAGGCAAAGTGTCTGCTACAGACCCTAAGAAGCTGCTAAAGGTCCACACCATATGCCAAACCTTTGTTGGTTAACCTTGTTCCTCTACAGAGTCTTAACCACCACTGGAAAAATTTAGAAGTCAACTGAATAAGATTGAAAGTAACATTTAATATAGATAATGTGAGTAGGCTTCCAGGACAAAGGTAAATTGGTGTGGAGACCTAAAATAAACAACTGGAAGTTGTCTTACAAGAAATATCTACAGAAAACAGCTGAAAGCAGTCCTGGGAGAAATTATTCATATATATTATAGTGTGTTCTCTAAGCACTACAGAACACTGATGAGAAGCAATATGAGCCATAAATCTGGCTTACATTTCAACAGGGAAGAGTTCCTGTCATCCCTTAGGCTGCATTACCCCAGCCCAGTACACAGTGGGAGAAAGTTAAGCCAAATGTTGGCAGATGAGCTGATGAAGCTATTTATATAGCCTTGAATATTCCCAGTTGTCAATGCAGCCTATGGCAAACACTGGCAACACAAACTGCTTACTAGAGATGCATCCTCAGACACTCTCACTCCCACATTTGAGGGTAATTAACAATCCAAAACTACAGAAGTGGAATAGTTCAGTAAAGTGCCTTTTCTATCTGGCCATAATCAGATCTAGTGGCCCCTAAGAAAGAAGCAAAAAAAGTCCCTTTCCAACCTCAAGCATCTTATTCCAATTACACAGAAAACCTTTGACTATGATTTAGGACAACTAATGTAAGCCAAACTTGCTGATGTGGAGAAGTAATAGGATTATCTTGGCAAAAAAAAGTGATAGGATTATCTTGGCAACAGGCTTATGGAGAATGACCCTGGATAGCAAGGCCACAAACCCTGGAGTACAGAAAGGTATGTGAAGATCAGCATAGAACATATTTTAAGGGGTTGGACCTGGCTGCAGACATTAAGTTAGCAGTCCTTCTATCTTCTGGAAAAAGAAATGTGTCAGCAAAGACTGTGTCAGCAAGGATCCTTGTACAAGAGATGTCCCTGACTGTGAAACCTGCTGGGGTTGTGAGGGCAAGAGTTTACATTGGGTTGTATCCTTCAGAGAATAGGAAAGCATAAAAAAGCAAGCTTCATCTTCAGGTTTCATCTCCCAGTATTTGTCATGGAAAGCAACCCATGAGCATAAAATATATGTTGAGGTCCTGGATATGATCAAAAGATGCCCCTGAAGCAGGCAAAGAGTCCTGGGGGCTAAACCATGTGTGGAAGTATGGGGTGTGTATATATATATGTGTGTGTGTGTGTGTGTATATATATATATATATATGTATATATATACGTGTATATATGTGTATATATATACCATATCTTACATTGCCAGGCTAGTGTATGGGCAGAAAGGAATTAGTGCAGAAACCCACAGAATATTCCCAAGCTTCCTCCATGTGAATCATTTCCAGGGAAAGAACTTGAAATCATAATTGAGTCAAGGCAACTCTGTTCTTTGTTTTCAGACAGGAAATACACTGCGTTAAGGGCATCTGAAACTCCTCTGCAAGAGCAAGGTTGTCATTCCTTTATACCAGTAATATAATTAGCACAAACCATTAATGGAATAAAAGAGGGTCAATTGTCTTTTTCACTCCAAACAGATTCTAATTAGTTCCTGACAGAAAGTTGTCCTGCTGCAATGTATTATTGTCCAGTCTCACTGGTGAGGCTGAGCTACAAAGGCTGGAAGTGAGCAGGTGAACTCCCTGCTGCTTGCTCTTCAGAGTTTAGCAAGTGTCCATTTCACCAACAAAAGCTTCATTTGCCTAATGCAATGTGTGAAGTGACAGAACTTTAGAAACCAAATATTATCCTGCAGAAAAACGTGTGAAGGTTCATCTTTAGATGAGGAAAAAGAGGAAGATGCCTTCACGTTTGCCAAAGCCATTGTACAGCTGCTCTCCTGGGCTCTTAACAGTCTGTAAGGGATGAGCATGTAGTTTCTTGAGTGTGTATTCACTGAGAAGGGTTAGTTCATCTCAATTTCCAAGCTCAAGACTCTGATATTCATCATGGCCAGGCTTTGGGAACGCAGCTCCAGGGAGGGCTCCATCCATGCTCTTCCCAAGTGCTTTTTCCAAGCGCTGCTGGCTGCAAAGGCCAATTTGGGACAGACAAGAGCTGTTGCAAAAGGCACAGCACAAGGACTCCTCAGGAGGTAGGAGCTGCAAGACACGATTCTTTCCAAGCTGTCTTTTCTCCTCCAGAGTGATCCTGCGTGCCTGCTCCAAACCATGGGCGGCATTCAAACTAGTGTGTGTGCAGAGCTGCTGAGTGGAGGCCAGAGGAGAGCAGTTCAGGGCAGCAATATGGCCAAGGCTGAGCTGTTGGTTCAGGGAGTCCTTGCATCTCCTCTTCGGGGCTCCTCTCTTGCCACAGCCAGGGGCAAGTTGCCCCTAGAGCATGAGCTTAGGCAGGCAGGAGTTCTTCATCCTGGAGCCGTGAGCTGCCCAACGCAGCTGCGTTCTCAGCAGCATGGCCTCAAGGCTTGGAATTGCTGCTTGTTCTAGGACACACGGATTAGTCCCATCATGTGTCCAATGGATGGTTAGGATTGTCCGGAGACAGCGCTGCTGGAAGCGCTCCAAGAGTCGTAGGTGGTGGCCATAGATGAGCCAGGATTGGGAACCATAGAAAAGAGTAGACAGCACAATGGCTCTAGAAACACTGAGCTTTGGACTTTGCTTCAAGTGTTTATTTCACCAGACTCTTTGATAGAGTTTCCCAAAGCACTCTATGCCTTTGCTAGCCTATTGTCTATCTCTCTGTCAATCTTACCATCCGAGGAGATGAGGCTGCCTAGGGAATTAAACTGTTGGACTGAATTAAGCTCTGAAGCTGCAGTGCTTGAATAGTGTGAAGGGGAAAGCTTGTTCTTGCTCTTCATGAGTGGTAGCTCCACAGATCACAGTCCAATCTTCTCTCTTCCTTTCTGAATGGCACAAAAGCTTTCCTAACTGCTCGAGTTAAACCACCTGCATTGTGTTTGTAGTTAGGTCTATAGGACATCTTTTTTTCCTGGTGCCATGTTAGTTCCTTTAGAGTTTGGCTTTTGTTTCTTTGGGTTTTTTTATAGTAACAGAAACTTGTTTCAATTCTGCTTTTGAGATAGGGCAAAGAGGTTCCTATGAACACATACTCAGCAAATACATCTAATAAATGAATTAACCATACAGTGCTACAGTAATTCACTTTATCTCTAACCCTTCCCAATGAATTACTTACATAGTGACATTTATTAGCAAACTGCCATTTGCATCACTTTTACATTACTGTGCTCATTATTAGTTTTACTTTTAATAATTCTTTAGTGCTTGGTCTCATCAATAAAGAAAATTGGATGGTGCCTTTGAAGTGTTTAGCCTTATCTTAATTCTGTATCCCTAACACCATTGCCAATAGCACAAGAGTAGATAAATGATACTTTAACTGGCAGTTCTTTCCTTTTGTGCATTCCTTTTCCCTCCTTATCCCAGAATCCCTGAGTTTGTCCTGTAAAAGCAAAGGATATTTCCCTATTGACAACGACTTAAATAACAAAATTACCTTGCTATTGTACTTACTTCTTTCTCTCCCAGACAATGATTATGAATTAATTAGCATTAGAACACTGGAAATTCCTATGAATTTTAACATTCTATTTGGACTATTCTGTGTGCATAGCTGAATGATTTTACACCTCCTAATGCAAAACTGATGATATCTCTACAAACCTCTGAGGCAGTGTGTGAGGTCATTAAAATTAGATTTGCAAAGGAAATACATGGATTTCTCTCTCCCATTATTCTTTCCAGTGCTGATAATGCTATTTTCGAGCTCCTGTTCAGAGTGCCTCATTTATATTGGAAGATTCCCTTATCCTTTATCCTATTCATCTACCTTTCCAAACCTTTCATTTCATGAGGGAAATATGAGCTATGTGGGGTTGTGGGGTTTTTTTTTTCAGTACTTAAAATAACTCCTCCAGGAAAATGAGAACTTGTGTTTTTCAGCTGTTGGTGTTGTCTCCAGAGATAATGGTCACTGAGAGGCAGCCCAGTGTGAAAAGCAATAGAGATGTTGGAAAGGAAAATAACAATTTACACCATGTCTCCTTCCTGTTTTCATTGCTGATAGTTGATTCTCTCTGTGAAGGAGGATTCCAGGAGTAACACTGATGTTTTGGCATCCAGGCATCTGCGTGGGAAGAGAAATGATGAAGTTTTATTAAACATTCTCCCTGGAGCCCTCAGTTGGTTCCCTATTTCTGCTGATTGCTCAGGGTTATTTTTAAAACAAGGGGGGTTTTTTTGGATTCATGGGAGCTCACAAAACAATTAGCACCCTGCCAGTGACTGAGAGAGAAACACTTGGCACACGCAATGCCTCCTGAAGGCAATGAGTCTCTCTGTACTACACACGGAGCAAAATCTTAGTGCGGCAAGCCAGGTGGATTGCTTAAAGAGACACTTTTTTCTTTAGAAGCAGGGGAGGTTTAGATTAGATATTAGGAGAAAATTCTTCACTGAAAGGGTTGTTCAGTCGTGTCCCAGGCTGCCCCGGGAGGAGCTGGACTCACCATCCCTGGAGGGGGTTAAGAAACATTGAGATGCTCTCCTTAGGGCCATGGGAGTGATAGGGATGCTTGGACTTGATGAGCTTAGAGGTCTCTTCCTACCTTGTGATTCTCTGATTGTTGCCATGACCTACATGTTTCTGTTTTAAAATGAACTTTTAAGTCATATATTCTTGATGATTCATTTCTAAAGAAAGCTATTGAACAGGGGAGAAAACTATTGCAAAGGTTGTTGTAAAGATTAAACAGCTTTTTAACAGCAGACAAAGGAAATGTTTTCTCCTCTCAGTTTGATTTACTACAACAACTAGCTCAACGTTAAGGAACAGCTTAGAAATGCAACAAACTGAAGCACTGTTATCTTCAAATGTTCTGTGAATAAATTCTCAGCCTGAGATGCTGAGACTTATGAATTCATTCATTAGCTCTCTATAAAATTTGCTTTGCTAATAAAATAGTTGTAAGCATAAAAAGTTTGATACATTTATTTTTTTTCCTCTGGATTCAACATACTTATTGCCATTTTATTTTAATAATAAATACACTTGAAAGGCTGGGGTTTTGCATTTCAATTGAATTCCCATTTCCATCCACAGCAGCTTGATACGAGTTGTAAGTAAATAAAAAATAATCTTCTAGTAAAGAAGAATTGTCCTTCATTTCTAACAGAATGCTATAGAAGTGTTAAGTATTTGAATTATTATGCTGAACTGTATCACTCCTAAATGGGAATGTAAGGTGTTTCTCTGGTAATGTAACTGATTTGTTTAAAAAATTAGATTTACTTGCAAAGCAATTTTTTGTTTATTTTAGTTTACCTACCTACAACAATTCAAAGGAAGAATACCCAATCAAAATTATCATAGAAAGAGGTTTTTTTAAAGAAAACAGTTGGGGTTTGTATTCTCAAGGGAATAGGAATTATTTTCCTGAAAATAATGGTGGAACATCTCATGAGAAATAATTTGATATTGAATTCTTTTTGTGAAAAATATTGATTTGGCAGGTTTTCCAGCAGCATTATAGTTCAAGGTCTTATAAATCAGCATTTCTGTGCTATATGAGCGATACAATGGCTACCTGAACACTTAGTCAGAACTCCCTGCTTTAGGAGCATCTCTACTCAGAATTTTGATTCAGTTAGAAAATGTCAACATTTAGAAATAAATTTCATTTCCAACTGGAAGAAAACAGAGCTTTGACATTTTCTACTTCATAAAATTCTGTGTAAAACTGGTGAAAATATCCAAATGGGCAACATTTTCTCCCTCAGCAAGAGTCAGTTCAAATCGTTGATGTACCAAGAGTTGCATTGATTTGTTTTAAAAATGTAGATTTATGCTCACATTGTTTTTGCTTTTTTTTATATCTGTATATGATCTTGGCATTTGAACTAGAAAGATTTGTTCCCTTTAGGCTTCTTTAATGACATACCAAATCAGAACATTCCTATTCTTTCTTTCAAACAATAACCACAGTAGGTCCTGTTAAATCACACAGCTGACAGAGACACCAATTCCCACCTTGCCCAAAGGTGGGAATGAATTCATCCTTCAAATCTAAAGTTGCTAGAGAAGCATTTCAGAGCCTAGTTTGATAGCCACTCCTGTTGGTTTGTGTCTAGCATTGTAAGGGCAGTGAAATCTCAGCAGCCCAGGTCCATTGCTCACTTCTGGCTGAGCTAAAGGAGAAGAGATGTGATGATGTCAGTGCTGGAGAACACATTTAAAGCAGCAGTAAGGACCTCACCGGTTTCAACCAAGTGCTGATGTACTAATTATGCTTTAACTGCATCTCCTGTTTACTCCTAGGTCTTACTGCTGCAGCATCTCTGGTATCCCTGGCTTGGGCTTTGGCTTCCTACCAAAAGGCCTTGCGTGACTCCCGTGATGACAAGAAACCCATCAGCTACATGGCTGTTATCATCCAGTTTTGCTGGCATTTCTTCACCATTGCAGCAAGGGTCATTACTTTTGCTCTCTTTGCCTCAGTTTTCCAGCTGTACTTTGGGATCTTCATCGTGCTGCACTGGTGCATCATGACCTTCTGGATCGTCCACTGCGAGACCGAGTTTTGCATCACCAAGTGGGAGGAGATAGTCTTCGACATGGTGGTTGGGATAATCTATATCTTCAGCTGGTTCAATGTCAAGGAAGGAAGGACACGCTGCAGGCTTTTCATTTACTATTTTGTCATCCTTCTAGAAAACACAGCCTTGAGTGCTCTCTGGTACCTCTACAAGGCCCCACCGATCTCTGATGCATTTGCCATACCAGCACTGTGTGTAGTGTTCAGCAGCTTTTTAACAGGCATTGTTTTTATGCTCATGTACTATGCCTTCTTCCACCCTAACGGACCAAGGTTTGGGCAGTCACCAAGCTGTGCTTGTGAGGACCCTACTGCTGCCTTCACCCTACCCCCAGAAGTGGCTACCAACACTCTCCGCTCCATCTCCAACAACCGGAGCGTCACGAGCGAGCGGGATCAGAAATTTGGAGAGAGGGATGGGTGTGTGCCTGTGTTTCAGGTGAGACCAACTGCCCCATCCACACCTTCATCCCGGCCACCAAGGATTGAGGAGTCTGTCATTAAGATTGATCTGTTCAGGAACAGGTACCCAGCGTGGGAGAGACACGTGTTGGACAGGAGCCTAAGGAAGGCAATCTTAGCCTTTGAATGTTCCCCTGCTCCTCCACGGCTACAGTATAAGGATGATGCCCTTATCCAGGAGCGCTTGGAATATGAAACCACGTTGTAAACTAACCACCACCACAGCCTGGAGAAGCTCTGACCTTCCAGTCCAAACTGAGGGGTGACAGGAAGGCTGTAGGAATAGCTAAACCTGCGTACTGCAAGCAGAGCAGCGAGCTGTAGTGTTCTTAGTCTGGCTAGCATCATGATTATCATTTGATCCTCTGAGTGCAGTCTGTCTGCAGGACACTGATACAGCAGCATCACCTGAAAGCCTCCCCCCCAAAAAATACCCAAAGCCTGACCCACACATCCAGCTCAGTTCCTCCAGCTGGGGGGAAGCTCACCCATGACTCCTTGCTGCTATGAAACTCCAACTGCACAGTGCTCACAAGCAGAGCATTAGGAAGGCTCTGAGCAGAGCTTTCAGCCAGTAGTGCTTTTGATTTTAGAAATGAATGATTGATATTTCCATAATCAATGGCAAAAAAAAAACACCCAACCCACAAACAAACCAACCCTTTTCCAAAAATAACAAAACTGTAGCACCCACTGTTGCTGTTATGAAAACTGTTTTCTGGGGAAACAATAGGAGCATTGTAGTCTTTCAACACTCCCATAAATCAACCATTCAGATTAGAATAGGTTGGCAAAAGAGTTCTTAATTAAAAAGATACATCATCATGTTTGTAAGGCTGTCAATGGGAAAAATAAACTAAATTCTGATTAATTAGGTCATAAACATTCATGCTACCAGAACTGTTTGTTTTCCTGTGGAATTTCAAAGTCTTTTAAAAATGCAATTGAAGTTCTTTCTGTTCCTTTCACCAGAAATCCTATGCAGCTCACTTCTGGTTTTCAGGAGGAGTAAGGAGCTCTAGCACATAGTGATGTAAATTGAATGATAATCATGATTCAGTGTTCAATTTGCAAAAAAAAAAATTAAATAAAACAATAATAATAACTCTCTATATGTGAAAGAACAGGGAAGTATAGTTTTCATATTCTAAACTTTTTGGAGGAGCCCATTCAGATATTCCAGAAGAAACCACGAGGAGATGAACACACTGAAACTTCTCTGTTTCAGGACTTGAGAGTGCATGATTCAGTGTGTGAATGTATGCAGGGGTGACAAGAGGCTGTGACATGCCATGCCCTTCCTTCTAGTGCCAAACATTCTGTACCTGCAAGGTTGAGATTGCCTGAGGGACAAACCACGAGTGGCATGAGCCCTACCAGAACAAGAAGCAGGAAACACCTAACAAGTTCTCAACGTGTAGAGACAGCTCTGAGGTTGTTTTTTTTTCCCACCTAAAGTGACAGTGATGTCTTTTAAAAGGCTTTCAGCCACCTCTTAGTAAGTATATTCACTGAAGTATAATATCAGCAAGTGATGTGGAAGATCCTCTTCTGCCTGTTCAAGACTTGTGTCCAGATATGTCTAGAAATTGCGTTGAATCTCTTGTAACGGAGTGCTTTTGCTGCAAGCTTTTGGGTTTTAAATACCTCCCTAAATCTAGTCAATGGTATCCTCCTTTATGTTAAAAGTATCCCTTGATGGTGCTTTCAGATGCATTAAAGGTGCAAGTCAAAATTTGATAGTATTTTTTTTAACGCTGGTGCAGAGTGAAAAAAAAAAACAAAACTCATGAATTATTTCAATATTTTTGTAAAGTAAAAACTATGGTATGAAAAGGTTACTTTTTATAAACCTCAGATCTTTTAATACATTTCATTCTCTTTATAGCTTAGATTTTAAGAATTGGTCCATGAATTTTATCAACTGGCTTCTGCAGCTTGAGCCAAAGCTGGTTCTCCCACATTCTGGATTTGTTTTGCAGTGTAATGCCATATGAAAGCCTACATGGGTACTTTTAGAACCCTCTCTAAACCATGGATCCTGCTTCAAATGTAAGTGGCTTGTAAAGACACCAAGTGATTCCATAAGAAACAATTTGCTATAACTGTTTCCATCCATTTGAGGAGAGAGAAGCAGAACTGAAGAGTTACTATTGTAAATGGCATTGTCAGGATGGAGAAGACCTGATGGTTGGGGTTGCAATCTTCACTGTCAGGTAGAGCCAGTGTAGTCACTGCTGTGTATGCTGCTGGGTAAATTCCAGGCTTTGCTCTTATTAATATTTGTACAATGAAATGGCCAAGGTTACACAGCCTCTCTTTATATTTGTATGTCTGCAATTAGCCATTTTTAACGTTGACTCTTTATTTTTTAATCAGTGCAATGTTTGTTGTTCTTTGCTGAGGCAAGTTCCTCCAAACCAAACCTCTGTGCAAGTGCAGGAATATGCAAGCCAGAGGGAACTTCCCACCCATGCTTCAAGGGTTTCATTTTACAATTAAGCAGTGGTCAACTGCCTCTAGAAGATCTTTTCTAGGGTGGTGAGATGCTGGAACAGGTTGCTCAGGGACGTTGTGGCTGCCCCATCCCTGGTTCAAGGCCAGGTTGGATGGGGCCCTGAGTACCCTGATCTAGCAGAAGTGTCCCTGCCTGTGCAGAGGGGGTGGAACTAGATGATCTTGAAGGTCCCTTCCAACCCTAACCATTCTATGATAATAATGAAAAAAACTTTTTTAAAATAAAATAACTCTTTGATAGCCCAAACCTGAAGCTTTGCTATCTTGGACTTGGGAGTGCTGTTGAACCAGAGGTTTGAGATGAGCTCAGGGTGCACTTACAGCCCAGAAAGCTAACTGTGTCCTGGGCTGTAGCAAAAGAAGTAGAGGTGATTCTCCCCCTCTGCTCTGCACTGCTGAGGCCTCACCTGGAATACTGTGTCCAGTTCTGGAGTCCCCAACATAAGAAGGACATAGAGCTCCTGGAATATGTCTAGAGGAGAGCAACTCAAATGATCAGAGGAGCACCTCCCCTATAAGGACAGGCTGGGCAAGTTGGGGTTGTTGCCTAGAGAAGAGGAGGCTCTGAGGTGACCTTAGAGCAGCTTTCCAATAGCTGAAGGGAGCCTACAAGAAAGCTGAGCTAGGGCATAGAGAGAGGACAAAGGCAAATGGTTATAAACTGCAAGAGGGAAGATTTAGCTTAGACATTAGGAAAAATGGGGGTGGTGAGATGCTGGAACAGGTTGCTCAGGGATGTTGTGGCTGCCCCATCCCTGGTTCAAGGCCAGGTTGGATGGGGCCCTGAGTACCCTGATCTAGTAGAAGTGTCCCTGCCTGTGCAGGCAGGTTGGAACTAGATGATCTTGAAGGTCCCTTCCATCCCTAACCATTCTATGATTCTATGATAATAATGAAAAAAACCTTCATTTCCAGTCTTGTTTATTCAATTGAAATGTGCTTCTTGCTCTAGAGCAATGTTTCTGTGCTTGGGTGAGATGGGTTTGATAAACAGTATTTTCACTGGCAAAGCAACAAGTTTTCTATTAATTAATTTCTGTAACACTGGAGAAGATTTGCCTTCCAAAATGCCATGCCTCAGCTGCCTGATTGGCTAAACTTTTAAGCAGAGGAGGTAAATTAGAATTTTATTAAGCAGAGGTGGTAAATTAGAATTTTATTAGAGCTGCAATATTTAATATGTAGTGAACAGCTATTAACCATAAATTCATTTTAAACATAGGCTAGTCTAGCCAGCACATCATCATCATCCCTGGAAGAACAGGTCATGAGTGGTACCAAAAAGAGGAGAGGGACTGCCAATCACAAGCAATGTTCATGTCCTATTTAGTGGTCAGCAAATATTCAGCAACTAGCCTGTTGGGTTGTTTTTCTAAGTAATCAAATTAAATGATTTTGAAGTGTTTGTGATTTGATCCTCCAGCTCCTTAAGAGCCTTAAAAGAGGCAGTGTACTGAGCTTTAGTTGTCTCTGCCAGGGATCCAGCTCCCAAAGGCACTGCCTCTTCCCTGCTCCATCCCTACAGCCGTGCTCCAGAGTGACTTTGGATGCTGTGGTTTCCTCTGCAACCCCTGCACAATGCCAAGGAAAAGACTCCAGCAGGTTGCTGGGGTCCTACTGCTGCCTCTTTTGCTCCTGTGCATGGTGGGAAGCAGAGGAAATGGCATTTGGGCATCCATCCCCACCAGCTGAGGTAGGCTGAGGCCCTCCAAGAGGTGGGTGGTGAAAATAATCACAACACATGGCCATGAACTTGCAAGCCCAACACTAATTCTGTACTGTAACAATGCAGAATGTGGGAAGAATTGTCTAAAAGCAAAATAAGCCATTTAATTTTGCTTGTTGCATCAATTAGACTAGCTTACATGAAGCCCATGCTCTCAGCAGAAAGGCCAATGGAGTAAGTGGCAAACTGCCATTTCTATAGCAGAGATATTGTGTGATGAAATCTTCCCTTGGTTGTTTCTAGAACTAGGTCTTTTCATCACAGCATTGGATCCATTCTTCTTTATTCTGATAAAGCAGATAAAATACAAAAGGAGAACAGATCCTTGTCAAGCTGGGAGTTCACAGCAGATGACTATGGTTCACATAGAGTGATTTTTTGAAACAAGTCCCATCATCATCATCATCACTTGGCTGCAGATTGCTGAGTGATCTGCATTTCTCACATCTGGAATGCCCAGATGTCAGTCAAGGAGAGGTGGAGATCACTCTTGCTCACTCAAGGCTAGGAGAACAATGATCTACAGATCATTTGCAAAGCTCTTGAAACACAGGAGAGATCTCCTAGGACCATTTGTTTCACCATGCTGTCCTCACTGCAGGCATTTGGTGGGATTTCCTCCCAGTGACATTGGTATGAGGATGAGAAAATCAGGCTCCTGGCTTTGAGTGAATAATTGCATGAATTATTCACTTGTTAGCTCCTAACTGAAGTCAGCTGGAGCTCTGCTTCATACCAAAGAGCCTGAACATCACTTGGCTCTCCCTGCTCTAAACTTAGTGCTAACCCAGCATGAATCAACACATCTCTTCTTCCTTCTATTTTAGTTCAAACACTTCAGATGATACCCATTTTGACCTAGTTGTCCTTTTGTGATCCTTTTCAGGAAGCCTTTGTAAAATGCTCTGAAAGCAGGCATTTCCAGTGACCCTTACAAAAGCCAATTGCTGACCAACACAGTCATTAAAGGAACTTTTTCTAACCATCTAAGCTTGGCTCCTGTACTTATGTTTTGTTCTGAATGATTAGCATTTAATTCTTATGCAGAGGATCATATATATATGATTAGTAAGCCATGTGTCTGCTCTGAATCCTGGAGCACAGAGGACAGATATGCAAGATGCAGAGGAAGAAGTCCTCTTCAGCACATTTATGGGGTGAATTCCATGAGCTAGAGAGGTAAGAGAGAAGCTTGTGTAAAATTACATCAGAGTTAGAGATGCTGTATTCATTGAGAGAGATTTACAGCTAATTATGAGTAGCCAACTGCTAGAAAGAGAGAATCCAAACTTCTGCATGCAAGGCACTGTAAAATAAAAACAGCCAAGAAACTTCCAAGTGTAAGCAAAAAACTCCTTTCCAGGAATGGTTAGGATAAACCTAAAAATATAGCAGATTTGCCAATGTAACTAGAGGCTACATTCATAGAAAGACAGACATGACTGCCAGGGATGCAAACATCTGCTGTGTCTGTAGACTTCAGCCTCTTATTTCTGATCTCTTTGGAAGCAATTGCTTCTGCTTCTTACTTCTGGGCATGCTGGAGCCCTAGGCATGCTAGCAGCTTTTCTAACCCAAGATCTGTTCTGCTGGAGGAAAATTCACATCCTTTTAACAAAGCATTGCTTTGGGGTTGGTGGGTATTTTTCACACTAAACTAAAGCTCACAAAAGCATTTCTAGTGTGAAATGGGTGCTCCCACTCAGGCACCTCATGTGTCAAAGGTTCTGCAAAATGGAGTTTCCCCCCCAGTAAGTGATTTCCTCCAGGTAGAAGAGCTGCTAGCTCTAGAAGAGCCTTCAGAGATGTAAGACAGTGCTAAAGCAAGACACAGGCTGTGTTTGGGTGCTCTAAGTCCACTCAGGGCAAAGCCTGCTCAATGCCCAGCTCTCTCTCTCCCCACTATCTCACACCAAAGAGCCCATGGAGAGGAAAACCACAGGCATGGGCTGGATGGAAGCCACAACACATGGGGAGCAGCAGATCCCTGGGATGCTGCAGCACACACACACAAGTCAGGGCAGGCACAGCAGGAGCCTCAGGCTAGTAGTGTGATTCTCCAAACTGCACTAACCAGCAGCTCCTGAACTTTCTAATGCTTTTTAGTGCTAGACATTCAAGCACCTAAAATTTGACCTCTGGACTTGGTCAGAAACACCTCAGTGTTTACAGCACAGAGTAGCTCAGCTCCTATCTTCCCACCTTAGCCTGCCAGGATCTTCTGCTCATGTTACCTGAAGGACTTGGGTCCTCTGGTGTGCTACCATATGGAGCTTTGCACATAAATACTCATGACTGCTTTTGCAGCAGGAGATTTGTGGTAAGCAGAGACCGAGAGGAGAGTCAGGCTCAGTTCTCCCTTCAGCTAGCAATGATTCATCTCTCCAGCTACTCTCTCTCAGGGGAAGGCTCTAGGGCTGCACACTACTGAGGAGAAGGGAATGCTCCCTCCCTCTTATTTTGAGGCTTATTTTGAAGCAAAAAGGTTATCCTGTGCCATGTAGACATACTTTAGCCCTCTCAGTCTCAAGGGCTCTGAAGCTGTGCCCAACCAGCTTGAGTCCTGCCAGAGTGATGGCTACAAACCACTCTGCTCACCTTCCAGCCTGACCAAAAGCTGTAAGAACATGGTTAGCACTGTGACAAAGCCTGAATCTCTCTCTACATGCTGCCTTGAATCAGGTCTATCCCTGTGTGCTACTCTGGCCAAGTTCACCTGGTGTCCTGTTGTGGCTCAGGCACACTCTGTGCTACACCATGGAGCTGAGCCACACTCCCTGAGCCTGTGCTGCACTTCCCTTTGCAATCCCACTTTGGGCTCAAAGATCACTTTGGGCTGAGGAAAGGGCAAACAGGTTCCATGCAGTCTGGTAAAGCATGTGGAGCAGATTTGCTATCTCTGGGCAGTACTTTTGAACCACAGTTGTGTGCAAATGCAACAAGTTCAGTGCCCACAGTTTGGAGCATGCTATAAAGAGTAACTCTTTGTGAAAGTGTTTGATATTCTCCTAATAAAAATAGTAGGATCATGTCTCATACTTGGGAGCAAATTTACAGTACAAATGTGTTTATATTTAGATATACATATATATATATATATGTGTGTGTGTGTGTGTGACAATGAGTCCTGAGATTCTATTAGGATTCAGTCTAATAGTTCATTTAAATTCTAAGCCTAAACAAAGCATCAGGAGCATCATCATCAAGGGTTATCAAGTGAGAACTTCAAAAAGTAAAGAACACTTTTGGAAAACACATTCCAGTCATTACTGGAGGCAATTTTGCAATGTTTTGGGCCAGTGCTTTAATGAAAAGTGGTGGAGGAAATAGGTATTATGCTGTGTTTCCTCATCTTAACTATTCAGCTCAAAGAATAGTGGGGTGAAAAATTGATTTGTAAAAAAATAAATAAGGATTTATCACATTTGGTGAATCAAGTAAAAAACATATTGGCAAATGGCAAAGGGATCACTTAAACCTTTGTTTCATTTAATGTTTGTTCTATGTTTCTCACTATCAGTTATCAATGCCAGTAGTTTATGAAGGAAATATCCTGCAATAATTAGGGTGGTTTACTCCAATTTTGACTGAAGAACACTCAAGAGTGTTTGTTATCCCATGCTTATGCACTTGCTTGCTCCCTGCTGCCAGAAAGAAAGATTTGCTACTTCATGGATTATGTCCTGAAGATGAATTTCAAATGGAAACAATGTCCCTGTCAATCTGGATGTGCCATGCATACACAGGAGCTATTTCTGAAGTTTTAATTACTGGGGCTTTTTTCCTGTGTGTGTTGTGCCTTATTATCTATGTATCCCAGATTGTTTCTTAGATAATGTTGATAAGAATTCATTTGAATTCTTAGGAAGCTGAGGAAAAGATTACTTGCCAGTGAAGGTGCTTGCTGCACTGAAGGGCAAGGATATGTCATGGAATGATTTGGGTTAGATCTTTTAAGTCATCTAGTCCAAACCCCCTGAAGTACATCTTCAACTAGATTAGACTGCTCACAGCTCCAAATAACCTGACCTGGGATGGTTCCAGGGATGAATGGGACATCTCCCACCTCTCTGGGCAACCTGGGCCACGGTCTCAGCACCCTCAATGCAAACAATTTCTTCCCTATAAATCTCCTTCTTTCAGTTTAATACCATCACCCTTTGTCCTGTCACAAGAGACCCTGCTGAAGATGCCTTGAGTTCCTGACCTGAGTCACCATCCAGCATTAAGGAGAGTGTCTGAAAAACATAGTAACCTTCCATCAGGATCTGAGTTATGGACAGAGAGATCTAAACTTGTCCCAGTGCCAAGAGCAGTAGCTGTAGAGAGGAGATTCCAAAGTCGTAGTCGTCGTGGCTAGGCTTGGTGAACGAAGCTCCAGGGAGGGCTC